>APFE030425323.1:1296-15057 GCA_000404065.3 Pinus taeda
CCCTAGCAAAATTAAAGCCATTAAGGAATGGAAAATTCCCACATCCATAAAGCATCTGCGAGGATTTCTTGGGTTGACAGGGTATTATCGCAAGTTTGTTAAGAATTATGGGAGGATAGCAGCACCTCTAACAACATTATTGAAGAAAGATGCATTTTCATGGGCTCTAGAAGCAACAAAGGCCTTCGAACATCGTAAAGAGGAAATGCACCCAGCACGGGTCTTGGCTACACCGGACTTCACAAAAACCTTTATTGTGGAATGTGATGCTTCAGGAAATGGAATTGGTGCTGTTTTAATGCAAGATGAAAGATCCATTGCTTTTGAAAGTCGTCCAATCAAGGGAAATTTTTTACGCAAAGCTATTTATGAGAAGGAAATGTTGGCAATACTCCATGCACTTAATAAATGCCGACCCTACCTAATGGGAAGACACTTCAAGGTAAAAATGCATCATGATAGACTTAAATACCTTATAGAACAAAGGCTATCCTCTTAAGAGTAACAAAAGTGGGTCACAAAGATGTTGGGTTATGAGTTTGAAACCATCTACAAGAAAGGGAAGCAAAATGTGGTGGCAGATGAACTCTTAATAAAGGATGAGGATGTGGAAGAATTGTTGTGTGCCATTTCTATTATCCAACCATATTGGATAAATGAAGCAAGGGAGGAATGGAAGAATGGGGAAAAAGTGTGGGCACTTATTCGAAAGTTACAACAAGATTCCAGTACGTCTGATACATTTAGCCGGCAAAATGATTCTTTATGCTGCAAAGATCGCTTATACCTCTGTAAAAATTCCCAACTAAAACAAAATATTCTTATGGAATTTCACACTTCTCCCTTAGGAGGGCACTCAGGATTTTTAAAAACTTACCACAGGGTTAAGAAGGAATTTTTTTGCGATGGCCTTAAATCGGATATTAAAAAATTTGTGGCAAAATGTCTGGTTTGCCAACAAAATAAAGTTGAAACAATTAAGACACCGGTTTATTACAACCTTTATCCATTCCAAGCCAATGTTGGGAGGAGGTTTCAATGGATTTTATCATAGGTTTACCCAAGTCTGAGGGAAAGACTGTCATCATGGTGGGAGTTGACAAGCTTACCAAGTATGCACACTTTTGTGCATTATCACATCCATTTAAAGTCAGTACAGTTTCTACTGCATTTATGAAAACAATTCAAAAGCTACATGGAAACACAAATATTATTGTAAGTGACAAAGATCCTATTTTCACTGGAAATTTTTGGACAGAATTATTTTCTTGTCTTGGTACTCAGTTAACTCATAGCTCATCTTATCATCCTCAATCTGATGGGTAAACTGAGATAGTAAACAAATGTTTGGAAGGATATCTTCGTTGCTTTGTATCTAATAAACAGACACAATGGGTCAAATGGTTTCCTTGGCGGAATGGTGGTATAACACTTCCTTCCGTACAACAACAAAAATTACCCCATTTATGGCACTTTATGGATATCAGCCACCATCCATCACATCGTATTTAAGAGAAATTTCTAAGGTTCAAGCAGTGGGACATCACATCGAACATCAATAATAAGTCCTCCAACTCTTAAAGGATAACCTCATGTTGGCACATAATAGAATGAAACAACAGGCAAATCAACATCACAGCAAAAGAAGTTTTGATGCAGCTGATTGGGTATTCCTATGGCTACAACCATATAAGAAAATGTCCCTAAAGCAAGCTAAGAAGGATAATAAATTATCACCAAAGTATTATGGTCCGTACAAGGTGTTGCAAAAGATTGGTACTATGGCATACACATTGGAGCTTCCTACACCTTCTCGATTGCACCCAATTTTCCATGTTTCATGTTTAAAGAAGGTTATAGGCGATAAGCTCCCAGTTCAAACAATATTGCCAGAACTTGACGAGGAAGGAAAAATTATATTGGAACTAGAAGCAGTTCACATAAACAAGAAATCAGAAACTACGAAATTGATCAAATTTCGGAGTATCTTATCAAGTGGAAGAACTTATCCGCTGAAGATTCCACATGGGAGGATGAGAATTTTATACAGAAGCATCCAAGAACTACTCAAGCATTGAGGACAAAACTTTTTTGAAGGAGAGGGGCATGTTGGGTCCCTATAATACTAGTGATTACCCCATTATTATTGTAGTTGCATTGATTATTAATATTGTTGTGCCCCTATTATCCCCATATTGTTATTATTGTGCCCCATAGAATCCCTCAATTTTTATTTTTGTGGCTTTATGTTATTACTGTTAGGTCGACTGGGTTATATTGTGACTCCTTAGACTCGTATATATAGAAAGGAGGTTTTGTCATTTGAAGCATCGAAGAATTGTTCATTTATGTAATGTAAAGGAGGTTGCCCCCTCAAAGAGGTTGAATTCTAAGGCCTTTATCTATTTTTTCTATCTTTTCTAGAGCTGGTTTCATAACAGATTCCTATTTTCCTGCATTGTGAACTGATGAATCTTTTTGTCTAGCCACTTTTCAATTTATTTTTTTGTTGGATTCGTGTGACGTGACATTAGACATCCCTTGTACAGATCTTGGTCCCAGCAATGGAACCATTTGTTGGCTTGATGGGGCCTCACCTAGGTTCAGAGGTGATTTAGTCAAACAAATCCCGGTATTACTAGCCCTTTCGACAACAGTTCGTGGAGTGTGGACTGAGGTCTCACTTGAAGTAGTATGGGAGGGTGCTAGAACCAGGTTTCCACACCTTGGAGATGTCTGATGAGTTCAAGTGGTCCACAGTTCGACCTTGCGCACACGTCACTACACGCACTTACCCATTCCTTGCAACCTAAGGTGCTGCCTTCTCGCAGCCCTACTCAGGGGCCAAACAGTTTTATTACCCAAGTCCTGACTAGTAATCCAATATTAATTGATTAACTTAGCTTATTTTTTTATTTTCAGTTATACTTAACAATATTCATAATTCATACAAGTGCGTGTAGCAAGGAAACAGTATGTTCGCAAATGATATCAAACATGTAATAACTTAGAATAGATACACAAAATTGGTAACGAAAACATTTCTTTATTAATCTCTTCCCTAATTACAGACTCAACTCCACCCTGTGCAATCAATTACAGGGGTCTGTGCACTCAGTTGCAGACTCTACTAGGCCTCTGCGCACTCAGCTGTAGAGCCTTCTCCTACTCTATGACCCAATACACACTTTGCAGTTAAACTTAATCTCTAAGACCTTTCATGCTCATCTTCTATTAGATTTATTTACAACTTAGAACCTCGCTCTATTTATACAATGTATGCCGACATTACATTCAAAACTTAGGGTGGACAACCCTATGACTCTAACATACATTTTGTGCTCTGCGCCCACAATTCGTAGTCTTTACAACCATATCAACTCAAAATTTGGGCTTTGAGCCCCAAAACATGCCGTGGGGGGATTCCATGCCCAACAAATTGTTCAGGTTTAGAGACAGGATATATGTGCCAAACAACGGTGAGTTCAAGAAGGTGATCTTGAGGGAGTTTCATGTGAAACCATATTTGGGTCACCCAAGCTATCAGAAGACATTGACTGCAGTGAATAAATTTTATTATTGGCCGAATCTAAGAAAGGATGTAGCAAAGTTTGTGGTTGGGTGGTTTGATTGTCAGCAAGTGAAGATAGAATGTAGGAATCTAAGTCGACTGTTACAGCTGATGGAGATTCCATAGTGGAAATGGGAGGTCATTTCCATGGAATTCATCACAAGTTTGCTAAGGACAGTGAGACAACATGATTCCGTCATGGTTGTTGTGGACAGTTTGACAAAGTTTGCACACTTCTTTCTATTGAAATCTCATTAGAGGAACTTTCAGCCTAAAAAGTTTCCCATTAATTTTTCACATAATTTCCATGTCATAATACATAAACCAATGAAAATTCATTAAATTTAAAATGAGGTAGATGTAAATATTTTGGAGGGAAAAGAAGAAAATTACTTTTTTTACTTGCATTTTTAGCTTATATCCTTATAGGTTTACCCAAATTTCAAGTGTAGACACTCGTTAAATGCATAATTAAATTCCACATCTAACAAGTACCCATTATGCATACTTTTGAGAAGACTCACATTGATAAAAATTGAAGATACATTAAAAAAGTGTGGTGAACACACTTTTTTAATGTATCTTCCTTTTTTTTATAAATGTGGGTCTTCTAAAATGTATGCATAATGGGTACTCATTGGAAGTGAAATTTAATTTCGCATTCAACGAGTGTGTACACTTGGAATTTGGGTAAATCGATAAGCGATAAGCCAAAAATACAAGTAAAAAAAGTAGTTTTGTTCTTTTCCCTCCAAAATCCATATCTTTTATTTTATTATTTTAACTATTATTTTATTATTTTTCCTTAGGAGACCAATTTTAGGTTAAAATTTTCTCTAATAACATTCTCATCTAGCAATGTAGCACAGGTCTTCATTCGAGATGTGGTGAGATTGCATTGAGTTCCAAAGAATATTGTGTCAGAGAGGGATGCAAAGTTCACTTCCAAGTTAGCATAGGAGTTGTTTGTAGGTTTGGGCCCATAGTTGGCCTTCAATACAACTTATCATCCGCAGACATATGGACAGACTCAGAGGGCCAACTGGATGTTGGAGGACATGTTGAGGATGTACGTGATGCATCAGCAGTGAAGGTGGGAAGAGTATCTTCCATTGGTAGAGTTCACTTACAACAATGGGTATCACGAATCTTTGAAGATGAGTTTGTTTGAGGCATTGTATGAGTGGAGTTGCTATACTCCCATCAGTTGATGTGTTCTAATCAATAGGGTGTTGGTTGGACTAGACATGTTGGTAGACATGGAGCAGAAAATGTAGGTGATGAAGAATAATTTGAAAGAAGTGCAGGATAGGTAGAAGACCTATGTAGATCGGAATAGGTTGTTCAAGGAGTTCTAGGATGGGAATAGGTGCACTTGTGCATCAAACCAGAGAAGATCTCCGTACGGATTGGATCATGTGCCAAGACGACACCATGGTTTTTTGGACCTTTCAGGATTTTTGAGAGGATCAGACTAGTAGCCTATTGATTTGCACCACCTCGGATAGTGAAAGTCCATGATGTTGTCCATGTGTCATTGCTTAAGAAGTATGTTAAATATGTTGATCATGTGATTGACTGGTCTGTATTGCAGGTGGAACCAGATGGAGAATTCCAGCTGGAGCCTTAGTGTATATTGCAGAAAACATTTCTCATGCTCCGGAACTGAGAAATCAGGCAGGTTAAAGTGCAATGGAAGAAATTTGGACCCGATGAAGCTACATGGGAGATGGAAGATCAGATGCAGGCTATGTTTTCTTAATTGTTTACCGGTTGAGGCAAAGAAGTTTTGGTCCGATGTTTGGTATATCTTTTCACATATGTTTTGGTGATTTCTAGTATATCTACATATTTATATGGATGTAAATACCTCCATGAACTATGTTATAAATCTCCAATAAGTGGTATGGGGGTCATGTCATTATAGTTTCCATGTTTTCACGTTGTCACGTTGGTTTTCTTTTCAGCACGGTGATCATTGTAAATACAACATCGAGCGATGCTATAAAACCCCATGGGCAGTTTATTTTTTTTCAGCGGTTTTGATGAGGTATAGGTGTGGTTAAACATCGATGATGGTGTTCCCCAAGGGAGAGGGTTCTGTAACAACCCTGGTGAAAATTCCATGTAATAAAAGTTAATAAAGGAAAAATAATAAGCACGCTTGATGGGACACTTATTCCAAGTTGAATGTTGGGAAACACATCATAGTGGGTGTTCATTTGGTTTATTATGGCTAAGGAAATTAGAAAAGGAAATGGCTAAGGCTTTGGAAAGGAAAAATGGAATTTGTGGCACATTTATTTATAAAAATAATGGAAATTAGGAGAAAAGGAAGGTGAAAGGTTATTGGTTGTGTGTGAGGAGGAAAATGAATGGAAATAATGGAAAATGAAGAAAATAGAGGCCTAATTTATAAAAAGGATTCTAAGGATTAGTTTGTAACCTTTTATTAGTTCATTTTTGGAGTTCTCTCATTATTCTCTCTCTCTCTTGAAAACTTAGAGTTTTCTTGGAGCACTTTGGCATTAGATCAAGAAAGATAAAGAAGGCAAGAGGAAGGAAGGATCAAGCAAGGAAGAGTAGGATCAAGTAGCTACATAAATATTCTTGCAGGTATTGATTTGCATGTGTGTTTTCCTTGCTAGATTTGGCCTGCATGGTATTACATGTGGTTCTTTTGTTGTTATGGCATGGGTTTTTTCAGTTGTGACAATGTTTTTAGCCTAGTCTTTCCATTTCCGAGTAGCCATGGTGTGATGGGTATCTCATGTTTTTGTTGCGCTGGATTGCTATATGGATTCGAAACTGAGTAAGGTGGATCTTCGAATGATAGAACACATGGCCTAGTGACCCCTAAACCAGAATGTGGGTTGCGATAAAGCCATATTTTGTGTTTCCTCAGTGGGCCTAGGAATCCTTGACCAGTAAATGGTGGGATATGCGGTAAAGCCTAGACGTGGGTGCTCTTGATTAGGCCTAGTGATCTCGAGATGGGATATGTGGTAAATCCTGGAGAGTGAGTCTTGGTTTAGGGCCTAGTGATCCGATGTGTATTATGGTAAATCTGAGAGACTAGGAGACGAGGAAATTCCTCACCATGTAGACGAATAAATCTAGTGGCATCCATTCTTATTTTTGCATAGTGATCTAGTGGAGATCATGGTAAAGGTTGTCATTACATGTTTATTGTTTTGGCCTAGTGATTTGGTGTGGATTGTGGTAAATCTTGGTTTCTATTAATGAAGGTGATGTGATTTCGCCTTGGGATACCCTGGTTGGTTCTTTTGGTTTGATTCCCATATCCATGCTTGGAATATGGCACGGGGGTGAATGGATGAAGAGGAATTTGGTTCATCCATTCTATGGTCAGGTTGAATGTGGTAGTCCCATTTCAGGTTGGATTTTGCATTCATTAGTAAGAGGTTCTATCCTTGATATCTTATGTATAAATGTATTGGTTTATATGGGGAATTTATGGTTGATGTATCCTCAATATTCCTGTTGTTATTATGTTGGTTATAAGCATGTATTATTACAAGTATGATCTATGGATTTCCTCATGTTTTGGTTTGTAAATGAATGAAAAATATATCTCTGACCAAATAGATGATAATGTTGCTAATGATATAAGGCAACCATGTTGCTTAGCGATTCTTAGATGAGTATGAGACCCCCATGTTTAAATTTGTTGTTCACACCTATAGGTTACATATTTTCGATATGTTTGACGAAATTCTTGTCATGGCTAGTAGGGGTCCAGTCAAGCCCTTGTTTAATGAATTTCATTTTTATCATCATTACCTTGTCATATTTTTGTTCTAAATGTGTCATTTAATTTTGGATAATGACCTGGGCGCTGGGCCTAAAAACGTGGCTCATATCTCAAGGAGATTGGCATGCCATGCTATGGGAGCGTCGAGAGCCCTTTGGACATAGGCATGCCCATATAATGGGATATTTTGGGGGTTAATTGGTCTAAGAACTTAGTGGTACCCATGGGCTGGTTGTTGGAAAGGTTGGGATGGTTCTTGGGGGTCCTCATGCTAGTGTAGAAGGTCTGTATGTTGTGTTTCCATCAATTCCACTTCCTTAAGGTCACATAGGAGGTTGAATTCCATCATAGTGGCCTCCCATCACATGTTTAACCTAGTTGGCCGATTACTTGAGTAAATGTGAGAGGAGGGTGTTACAAATTCTGAAATATTTATTCTAAAACCAAACATGAAGACATATATTTAAACCATGTAATTGTAATATATGATTGATAAAAAGAAGAAAAAAACATTACCACCAATTTTGACACATGAATCCTTATCAAATCCCTTTTTCCTTCTTCTATTCACTTGAAAATTTGACAAAAGGTACCAAATATTAGCCTTACTTCCTCAAACTGATCAATATAACCCTTTTACTATCCTTTTTACATCTTATATATATCATGAAATTCCATTCCCACCTGAGATGGTATAAATCCTTCAAAGGAAACCAAGTTTTGGCTACATACATTGAATTCTGCTTAGTTTGCTGAAAAATTAGATCTAAATTACCTACTATCAATCCTTGCTTACTACATCATCACAACTGTGAATATTTACAAAAAAACCCTTAATTACACAACCTAAGGTTATATGACATTTATCCTCATGATTAAAACAACTTTTAGAAATCAAATCTTTGAAACGGCAAGTCAAAAGATGATGTAGGCCAAAAACGTAGTAGATCAACTAGTTTCACAACAACTTGCGAAAAAGACTATATTTTGTGTGTATATCCCAAACAATGAGTTTTATGGACCTGAATGCTTTCAGCAGGTGACTATCATCATACCTCATATTCAAAAAAACTTTGAGCCAAAACTGACTCACGGATCTCGAGAAAATTAAAAAATGGTTATAGGTGACAGGAGTTTGTTTCTAGAAAACCATGAATAATTTTGGGCTAAAACTAGCTGTGTTTTTTCATCTCACCCCCATGCGTCTACTATACATTTTTTAGGTAAAATGGGTATAGGGATTAAGAGAGATGGTGAAAATATAGTAACTGTGTGAACACGCAACACAAAAGTGCAGTGACCGAGCTATGCATATCTCTAACCTCTTTCTAACATTCTAAAGCATGTGGATTGGATTGAAATATTCCTGAGAAGCATATGAACTCATAAAACAACTTCGAAACTGAAAAATTGCCTCTAAAATGCTATCTTCCTTTTGTAGCAAATGTATAGCAACTTGTGCAACACCTATAGTCATCTCTAAATATTTGAGCCTCTGGTGATCTTTCCTGAGCTAAACCGCTTGAGAAATGTTAACCTTATAACATCCCATAAGACTATCCAAAACTTTAAAATTGCACTTTCTCTATCGAAATGGGAAGTCCTGACAAATGCGTAGCATATCTTAATGTGTTTATGTATTCTTCATCAAAAAGCTTACATATGTAAGTTTTATGGGAAATGTGAAAAAATTAAAAAACTTTGGGACCTCCACCTAATGAACTTTAACTATGTGCTACTTCTACAAGTAAATCCAAACTACCTCTTCTTCTCCTTCTTCCAAACTATGTTTCTTCATCCAATTGTTGTTTTGCTTCCCCAAGCTTCTTTTTTATGGCTAAGGTATCCATAGCCATGTGCAAAACATTTGCAGACGTCTCAGATGGATATGAGATGGTATTGAACGATAAACTTGCAGCAAAATGGGCAATAGGAAAATCGGGCAATAAAAGGAAAATTAGCAGTAGATGGGAATTAGGGCTTTTTAAAGAGGCAAGTGATGCTTTAATTAATGATATTTTACTGGGGTTTGTAATCAACATGTTCAGAGTTCAAGACAGACAATGAACATAGTAATGAATGGTTTTTTGTGTAGAAAAATACCAATGACACAAACACAATAACTTCATCTTGCAAACATGCAATTTTCTTCTTATCTAACTCCAAAGAATTTCAAAGTAGGGAATTGGCTTCAAATGAGTGAAATGGAAAGACCTATACATTTTTAAAAAATTCATCCAACTCTAGAGTCTTTCTTGATGGTAATGATGATCCATCTCAAAATGAAGTGGCATTTGTTGAAATGATAGAGGCATGACATGGCCTATCATAAAATACCACTATCACTGACATAACTCACCATAGCTAACTCAGATAACTAAAAATATTCATGACATGGCCTCTTTAGACTCTTTCATGATGACAGATGGACTCCATAATGATCTCTTAATGATGACACCATGTGAATTTTCATCTCATCCTACCAAATAAGCCATTTTTACTCTAGAGACTTTACATGACATTTCATACCTAAACTTAGACGTATTATTTACAAAAGTCCCCTTTTAACTCTAATACTCATGAAATTGAGGCTCGCATTTACAAATTGACCTCAAGTGCATAGAAATATTGAAATGACTAAGGCCCCTATAATATAGGACCTGGATATTGGCTCAAATGGGGATGACATCCTCCCTGTGAGGTGTTAAGAACATTTTAGACCAAGTGCATAATCCAGTGGGTTGTTCCCAATCTTGAAAACCTACAAATTGATTGTTGCTTTGATTTTCAACTAGAGCCAAATGAAAACTAAAAATCAAACTGGAAACATGTTCCAATCCTCAAACTGAAACAAATCCATTCTTCAAACTAAAACCTAAATTGTACACTAAAAACTAAAAACTCTGTTGCAAACTAAAACTGAAAAGAATTCTTATCTTGTCAAGCTTATGCATCATACCTATAGACTCAAAATGACTAGAAACATCTACTACATCAGGTAATAGAAAAATTCCAGTATAACTGTAAAAGAAAATGGTTCTTAGATTCTTTTCTACTCATATTTTCCTCAAGCAGACAAAAAAATTAGAATATGAAAACTCCAATTCCATGTGAAACTGATAACCTGATCTTAGAATACTACACACTTCACATTTTCTAATGATATTATCATGCTAGAAAAATAATCTTCAAAAGCATGAAAGCCTACTCTTTCTTGAAAATTAGCAAAAAGATAAGGATATCTTTCATTCATAGTTGTTGGTTGTTCCGCTAATTAAGTCGATCCTCCTCAAAAATGGCAGTAAATTGTCCTTTTCTTCTATCATGCAGATAAAAAACAACATCTATCTCAAGCTCATTTTCAAAATGAAAGGAAGCCAATGATTCGTATTTCACATCATATTGTTGGCTTATTGGGGTTTGACCCAGGTTCAGAGTTGATTTAGATAAACAAATCTAGGTACTATTGGCCCTTTCGGCAACAATCTGTGGAGCGCGGAATGAGGTTTCACCCGAAGTAGTATGGGAGGTGTCTACAACTAGGTTTCCACACCTTGGCTATGTCCGATGAGTTCAAGTGGTCTGTGGTTTGAACCTGCGCGCATATCACTATGTGCACTTCATCGTACCTCACAGCCTAAGATGCCACCTTCGCGCAGCCCTACTCGGGGACCAACGCTGTTATTACCCAAACCCTTACTAGTACTCCACTATTTGTTTACTAACTAGTCTGCTTGTATGCATTAAGTTATACTTAGCAATATAAATCATTCATATAGGTGTGCGCAGTAAATAAATAGTATATTTTCAATTTATAACAAACATGCATTAACCCAAGAACAGATGCATAGAATTATGATAAAACTTCTCTTTGTTATTTTCTTCCTCGGTTACAAAATCGACTCCACCTTGCGCACTCAGCTGCAGGGGTCTACGAACTCAGTTGCAGACTTACTAGGCCTGTGTGCACTTAGCTGCAAAGCCTTCTCCTACTCTATGATTCACTCAGACTCACTTACTCACTCAGACTCTTTCTTCTCTCTATTACTCTGTTATCTCCCTTTTAAACTTAGAGCCTCGCTCTATTTATACAATCCCATTTTCTACAAACCATGGGTAGGCCGACATTAATTAGAAGGCTAGGGCGGACAACCCTGTGACTCTATCATACATTTCGCGCTCCGCACCCGCATTTCGTGGAGTCTTTACAACAATATCGAGTCAAAACTTGGGCTTTGAGCCGAAAAACATGCCTTTGGGGGATTCCATGCCCAACAGGCCCCCAACAAAAACATCATGACTCACCCTCGACTCACTTAGTCTGCGTGATGATCTTGGCTTGGATTCCCTCCAACTATTCTCGAACTATGCTGAGGTCCGCAGCTCACTTAGTTGCTGCTTGTTGGATCTACTACATCTGCTATTTCGAGACTTATATGTCTAGGGTGCTTCTCTGCATCAATGTGTGCATCCCCTCCATGTTCGCAAGCTTTCCTTCAATGTTTGTCATGATAGTGAAGGCCTTGTCAATCCAAGGCTGGACGCGCGCTTTGAGAAATGCCTCCTTGTATCGCGCTGCGTCTACCTGCTCCTTTAGTGCTTTAGCTTGCTGCATCCTTGCAAGTCTTTGGGTGAGGACTACTATTTGCATAGTTCCTTGGACATTGTCATATTGTTGTTGGAGTTCTCACACTTTTGTTTCCAAGCGCTAAATGTTGGGGTCCTCTTGCAAAGTTGTGAGGACTTCAAGTGCTTGTTCCAACATGCTGGTACAGTCTCGTACTGCACCTTCGATTTCCTCCAGTCTCGATGTGATAGCGCTAGCGTGTTTTTCTCTAACTTGCGAGGGAGTGGAAGGCTAAGCCTTCAACCATAGCTTGGTGATCTAAAGATTCAGCTCCAGTTGAACCTTTGTCATTTCTTCCCTAGCCTCGCAAACTCCTACTGCTAGCTTGCGGATCCACACCTTAATTGGTATATCTTTTGGGATGGCCAACTCCGGGACACTTCAGCAAGCGTCACCTAACACTTGAACCAATTGTTGATTTTGCGACACCAATTTGTCATGCTGTAAGATGAGTTTTTCCATGTTGATCTTTTGCTCAGTGAGGACTTGGAGCGTGTGGCTCTCCATAGCACGCAACTCTGTCGCTATCCCATCTTAGAATAGATATAGTGTCTCACGCAAAAGGGCAGCCAGATTAAGGCCAAATCCTCTCATCATGGTAACCGAAAACTGATTGGCCTCGTTTGCTATCACAAGGGCCCCTTAGAGCAACACTATTGTGTTTTCCATTCATGCATGCACCATCTACTCTGCTGCCAAGGATCTTGCAGCAAGGTGGGTAGAAAGGGTACCCACCTGAGGGGGCCACACTTGTAACTCTTGCAACTATGCTCTAAGGCCCCCAACATAGTTTGGTGCTCCTGCATAAAATCCTTAAGAGCCTCATTGGTGATATTACGCACTGCCTTGCCGATGTCATGTAGATCACCCTCAGTTAAGGTGATCAGGTCGATGGCCAATTTTGAGGCCTTGACCTTCTTCCTCGGTCCTACTTTCTCTGCCATGTGTGGGTGCTTCAACTGTGTGGACGCGGACCCTGGGTCCATGCTCCCTTCTATTGTTTCTACTTCCTTTGCCTCTTGCCCCTACAGGGGCATTGCTTGGCCCTCGCCCGCTTTTGCAATTGCTTCCTGTGCTATTGTGGCTGCTTCTATGGCCTTTTTCTACTCGATGGCTTTCTATGCCACTTCCCGTGCTGCCCATATCTTAGTCGCTGCTGTTTCCTTCCGCCTTTTCTCGACCAACTGTGTGACGCACAACTTAGCATCGTCTTTCTTCTTCTATGCTGCCATATTCTCAAGTTCCACAAGATCTAGGGTGCACCATTTCGGTGGCCATGCCTCTAAGACATTCAAAATAGCGTCGTTAGTGGCTACAAATGGTAGCTTTGTCCACTGCTTTGTCGGATCCTTTCGCACCTTGATGTATATATTATGCATGTCAGCTCTGAATTCTGCAAAACTCTGGAGACTGTTGTACATTGTGGGCGATAAGCATGGCTTCCAGTTGATCCACATCTAGATGTTCATCTCTATGATCACCTAGAAGATGTTTTTGTCACATATTTGCTTTGCATCCTTTGTGGCCCTGAGCGAAGCATACTTTGCGGCCTTTGGTAAATCTCTATCAATGATGGGGAATTGACTATCCCCTGTCAGTTCCCCCACTACGAGTACTATGCATAGCAACAACCACACATAGTGCAAGGTTTTACCCTAATCCTGGGGTTTGTAACAATTCTTCTGGAATTTCGTGTAGAGGAATTCAACCCAATTAAACTGGGCCCCTTCTGCACATTGTTCAGCCAGTGCGATTACTAGTGTAGGTACCTCGTCTGTGCAACACTTT
>APFE030425336.1:4920-23133 GCA_000404065.3 Pinus taeda
AAGAGAATTCTCAAACACAAGATGATCCTAATGTAATCTAAGAACCAATCAAGTGCAAATCAAGAAAATTGGGTGAGAGTTCCAAAGATCAAAAAATAAAAACACTCAAAGTCGATTAACACTCATACACAATTTAGCCCCCCCCCTCGGCGAATGAGGGGGAATTTTTTTTGCAAAAACAAAAGCAAAAAGATGCAAAATTGTGAAAAGACTGAGACAAACCTCGAAGTAATGACCAAAGGAAATCAAATTAAGAATTTCTCAAAAAAGAGACTCAAAACCAGTCAAACAAGACTCCAACGCACTCAAGCAGTCGAGAAAAGGTACCGAGAACAAAAACCAAGCTAAGGAGGCTCAAAACCAAGCAAACTTCAAAAGTTCCTAGGCCTGGCGTGACGGTCAGGCTGCAACTAGCGCCTTTTGAGGATTGGTGCGGGTTGTCAATGAGCAACTAGTGCCAATTGGTGCGACTGTAACGCTATAAAAGCGCGCCAGTCAAGTTTGCTATGCAAAAATAAAAAACAAGTAAGCCAAAACTAGGCCAACAAGAACCAGGTACACCAAGAGGCGAGAAGCAGCAAAAGAACTCAACCCAGAAGGCTAACCAAGCAGGAAAAACCTAAGAAACAACCAAGAAACAAGACAATTTCCAAGTTGTTCAGTCCGTTTCGAAGGCTATCTGGCTGTACTTCAGGCTCCGTCTAAAGTTTACAAATCAAACAACAAGACAAAAAGCCAACTCCCCAGCAGAGTCGCCAAATTGTTGAGGAGGTAATTCCCCTCTGCGGACAGAGGCGATCCCTACTAGCCCAAATTGAGTCTAGCAACAATCAAACAACTCTATCACGCAGGTTCCTAATTGCAAATCAAAGACCAATGATGAGGGCCTACCTGGATTCCAACGCTAGTACTTGTAGAAGAGTCGACACTCACGTTCCTTTGCTCCGGCTAGTCACGATCCCCACGATCTCCGTGAATGGACACTTGCACATGCAAAGAACGACACAAACACAAGCATAAAATCCAATAGATGCAACTATGTATCAGTCAGAAAGGATATAACTCATCATCATTGCAAAAGATAATAAGAGTGGAACCATAATGATAGTCATCTATTATTGATAAACAAAGAAGAATACAACCATAGTTCTGACGTCAAATCCTCCTTTGGCTGGGTGATCAGCAGCACATGTCTTGTAAAGCTTGTTGGGAAGGAGAACAAGCCTATCTCTCCTTGGTTATTTGGACAAGAATCTCATCACTTTAGATTTAGCCTTATGGGAATGAAGAAGGCTTCTTGTAGCATGAACTTAGCAATTCTCAGGCTTTGGGACTTTGGAACTTGGAACTTGACAATTCTTAATCTCTGGAACTCTGCCACTAGCTTGTCAAAGGAAAAAGGACAAGCTTTTATAGATAGAGGAGAAGGAGTTAGGATCATCCACAATATTCATGGGATTGGCTTTATCACTAAGAAGCTTCCATGAGAGGTGGCAAAATTACTCCCCTCCTATGGAGATTCGAAGCCAAACTAAACCAACTCAAGATAGATTCAGTTCATGAGTGGGTTAGGAAGAACCTTCGGATGTTTGTTTGTTAAATACACTACCCATTTTGGCTGGCGCGAGTGCAACTCTGAGACAGAGCGCCAGCTGGCGCACCCTCTTTGGAGGATTTCCCCCATTGGCGCGAGTGATGCACAGTGAAACCACGCCAATGGAAAAAGGGTTGTTTTTATGGGTTTTTTGCAGGAGATGTCTTTAGGGCAAATGAAGTTCATGCTCAGGGGAATGTAATGCAAGTGTTTCCAGGTCATGTCACTTCTCACAGGTCCCAGAATGAGTCCTCCAAGGTGCGGGAGAAGGGGTAACAGGGATGGTGACAAATTGTTGTGTAACATCATGGACTGGGTCCGTTTGCCAAGTTGGCCAAAATCTGGCATCTCATCAGTTTGGAAGGCACTCCTTCACTCTCTTCCTCATATCAGGGACAATCTTGTTTGGAGAATCAATGATGGATCAAAGGCTGACATTGGCTTGGATCCATGCAATGGAGGAGGAGGAAGATATCAGCTGTCTAGAGATCTCATACAACATCTACACTCTCATGAGATCAAGGTGATTGCAAACATTGTGGATCATCAAAACACCAGTATTTTTTCCCAAGCATGGAAAACTGCATTGCAGCTTGAGTTACCTCCATGCTGGCGCCAGGAATAGCAAGAACATATCTCTACTCTATCTAAATCACATATCAAGATAAAAGAGGGTCCTGATGAACTTATCTAGTGTCATGCGGAAAATGGTATCTACTCTCCAAAGTCAAGATATCTATCTTTGATCTCCCACAAAAAACCGAAGTAGATTACTTTTTGGTGGAAGACAATTTGGAAACTTACAGCGCCTCCTTAGACTAGATTATTTTTCTGGTGTATCCTTAGAGACAAAGTGCCTAAGAGAGAGTATCTCACACATAGATCCTTTCATGGACCAAGTTGGTGTACCTTATGCAAAAACTCATTTGAATCGACTCTACATCTATTTCAAAATTTCTCAACCCTAATTACTCTCTGGAAAAATTTATCTACATCTATACATTTTTCTGGGAAATGGGTTGGCGATGATCTCGCCAGAGCATGGGATGATTGGTTTAATCGGCATAAGGGATCCAAACTATAGAGATTCCCTTTGATTATCAGCTGGCATGTTTGGTTGGCCCAGAACCACTCCATTTTCGACAACAAGCCCAGTGTGTGCTAGCCACACATTGTGGCATATATTGTATCAGCATATAATGAGATGCCCAAACCTCAGCAATCTAGAGCTCGTAGACCTCATCCACCTACTCTCATTGATAAAAACACACCTTGGGCATATTTTGATGGTGCATCAAATCAGTAGGGATGTGGTGGAGGTTTTATCCTATACATAAATGAACAACATTACTACAAAGTGAAGATGGGTCTAGGAGCTAGAACTAATAATTTCGTTGAGCTCATTACCCTTTGACACCTTCTGCATTTTTCTTTGGGACATAATTGCATCAACATAAACATATTTGGAGACTCAAAGATCATTATTAATTGGTTCAATAATATTATTGCTTGTCACATACACACACTCAGTAATATTTTGGATGAATTTAACATTTTCAAGGCTCAATTTAACGACATCACTTGCAATCATATCTACAGGGAACATAACAGTGGTGCTGACAGGCTATCCAAGGAGGTCGCGGCACTTCCCAGAGGAGAGTGGATGATCTAGGAACAGCGGGGGACAAATGAATACCGCTACTATCATCGCCCATACATAGATCAACACTATCACAGGGCAGAGAGCCCTTGATCACTGTTTATTATGCTTATTATTGAGAAATGTAAATTTTGACTTTATATATATTTTTCACAGGACATATCTATATGGTTTTAAATGCCCTGCGTGGCATATGTATACACTTATAAACAAACTCCTATTACAACTTTTGAAAGAACACCCTGCGTGGTAAATCTGAAAGGTACATATTTTTTTTCGTGAATTTTGGAACAAAGCCCTCAAAGGCTAGAATGATACAGCATATGCAATTGCATCTACAATATGTAATTTTTCTAAGTTTATTTTTTTTTTTGTTCAACATAGTCCATTTAACTCGTATTTTAATAAGAATATAACTAACTATATTACCCTAATATTTATATATTTAACAACTTTTATAACTAACTATTAATTACGCTAATATTTATAAAACTTTATATAATTAATATTATTGTAATAACTATTTAATTTATAATTAATTTAGTTTTAATATATATTTATAACTATAAATGGTCCTTTTACTTTAATTTATTTAATTTATTTATTTAAATATAGGTTTTTGCCCCTAATCTGGTCCTTCTAACCATTTCCTGTCAAATTTAGTCGTTGGATAATATAGCCGTTATCTGGTCAAGAATTATAGCCGATGGTTGTTCTAATCTAACTATTTAAGATGCTAAGCTAGATCTGATTCTTCAACTTGTCCTGACGATGAACCACACTAGTTGGTTTGAAACGCGTCGACAAATGAAATTTCTTGTGATTTACGCCGAAAAATCTCTCATAGAGTTGGAGAGTGGCGATTCAATTACGACGTTTGTTGTGACATTCGAACGAGCTGGCGTGCGACAAGCCAACGAAAAACAAAATTTGGCTAAGTGTCAAAGAATTGAGGAGGGTGACCTTATATGGTGTGGTTGAGCATGTGGACCCGACGGGGCGACTTGGTGGGTGAGCTGACCTCAAGTAGGGGCGCAGATGGCTAAATTGAAGGCTTGGGCAAGCCGACCAATGACAAAACTAGGCATTTGGGTATAAGAAGGTGAACGTCATGGTGGAGATATCAATCATCCAAGGAGGAAGGTCATACAAGGCAAACACAAGGCGACTTAGTGTGAGTAGGTGAACAGCCATAAGGAGGAAGCCGAGGTATAGGTGGTGCGAGGCCGAAGTACCAAGGTGAGTTGATCACAGGTTGAATGAGCCATAGTTCGGGTGAACCGAGCAAGCCGTAAGTCAGGCGAACCGTAGGGAAAATTTCCCACCGGTGGATGTAGGCAGGTCAACCAGTGCGGGCACAAGCGGGTGAAGCAGCGGGCGAGTTGGGCTGACAAGTCGGGTGAGCGAGTCGGTGGGTAAACCGGCGAGCGAACAGGTGAGCTATGGCGTATTCGCGGACGAGCTGGGCACACGGCATGATAGCGACGAGCTGGGCGGGAACCCCGAGCTCGGGGCAAGACTGCACATCGAGTTACCACGGGATGAGTTTTGAACGCAGGTGCGCCGGGTTGAACGACGAGCACCGGGTGCTACATCTAGTGCTGGTTGAAATGAAGGGCGTCGAGTAGGAACACGGGCGTCGGGCACACACGATGGGCGACTTACTTGCGATACAAGTTGGGCAAGGCTGCACTGTGGGCGGACCGCCTCGGGCGAGGCTACACGAAGAGTTGAGCAAGCCAAACAATGGTCTAAGGTGAAAATTTCAAATTTGGCAATTGGTCTTGTTTGGCCAAGAATAATTTGGGGTTCCCTTGAGAGGTTGTTTTACATTGTATTTGTAAACATATACTAATATATATTGTGGGCAGACTCATAATGAGGGAGTTGCCCCTCCCTTAAAAAGACTAAGTGTATTTATATGCTTATGTAGATGAAAGAAGATTAAATGAATGTTTTCGTTGTGTACAATGAATGTTAAATTCTTAGAAAGTGAAAAATAAACTATGGAATGTTAGGTGTAGTCCACACTTGAAAGTATTGTTGAAAAGAAATCAGGTGGTGGTGGCGCACCTACCTATGAGAGGTTGAAAGACTACCGCCAAGATAGGGGCGTGACAAGTGGTATCAGAGCCCTGATTCAGTTGAACAAGGTTGTAGAAGTAGAGAGGTGTATCTCTACACTTCAGGCAGATAAGCAACCGAGGATTTTGATTGATTTATGATCTATACCAGACTACCAAAGAAGCGGATCATTGAAATGGCAGAGGAACCTCAAGTGATGACAGGTGAATCTAGCAGGGATTCCGAAGTTGCTTTCATGGATAGGGTGTTGGATCGAATGGAGGAGCTAGATTTTGATATGGCTTTAATAAAGGCTGAGAATGTTGAAGTTCGAGATGGCTACTCGAAGGTGAAAGGGGAGCTTGAAGACCTCAATATCTGATACGAATATACAGAGTGGCAATATATGCAAATAGAAAGGGAAGTCAAAGAGATTGGAGAGGCAAGGGACCAAGATTTGGCAGAAACCTTGAAATTATAGAAATATCTTGATGATTCTCAGAATGAGATAGTGGTTTTGAAAAAGGCTATTGGGGACAACTCAGGTGGAGGAGTGGCTCATGTGAAAGTCAAGGAACCAGATTCTTATGACCAGACGAGGAGTGCAAAAACTCTTGGTAACTTTCTATGGGACATGGAACAATACTTGGAGCATTTTGGGATATCCAATGAGGAAACCAAAGTCAAGGTAGTTTCTCAGTTCTCGACGATGGATGCTAAGATGTGGTGGCAAAATAAGATGGACCTAATTACCAGTGGAAATGTTGTGGAGATCACTTTGTGGGACGAGATGAATAAGGCTTTGCAAAATTATTTTAGTCCACAAGACGAAACATGGGATGCAAGAATGAAGATAGAGTATATAAAACAAACATTGAGTCTACAAGCTTATTAATGAGAGTTCTCAAGTGCAGTTTTGGAACTTCTAGACATGGCAGAGAGGGACAAGGTATTCAATTTTATCATAGGGTTGAAGCCTTGGGCACGCAATGAAGTGAAGAGGAAAAAGATAAAAACACTTGAAGAAGTATATGTTGTTATGAAACCAACTCAAGAAAAAGATAGAAAAGATAAATTTTCAAACCAAACTTAAGCAAAAATTTAAAAAAATCTGCACACCTTTTTTCACTTTGTAGGAGCTCGATATTGCCTCTGACGTATCTCTATACTTTCAGATCATCCAATTCTGAAATTGTGACCTGCGGTAGCCCTCTGTGTCCTCTTTCCAATGCCACCAGTCTGATCCAAATTGGATTCTCCAAGGAAGAGTTATGTGAAATCTCCCGCAGTGACCTGATTATAGACTATTTTAGTAGAGTGAACTTGTACGATGTGCCATGAGTCACTGTTTCGACCTTTGGCTCTAAAAAATGTATACAAGAAACTACAGTCCATCCTCTTTTTGTACCTTCTTACAAAATTTCAATCTGATGCTCAGAGAGAAAGTTATGACGATTTTCCCCAGGTCCTTTTTTGGAATGTAATCCAGGAGTCTGCAAAAAGACCAACTTCCTCAGATCATATCTCCGCAAATATAGTGCGAAAAGCTCCGAAATTCAGACCCGAGGTTCGGCGCGATTTCTTCTCAAATGGGTTTTTTTTTAGCTTCTAAAACGTCTCAGAAAAAAGTTATGGAAAAAATTCCACGATGACCTATTTGGAGTAGCGAAACCCTAGAATCGAAAGCTCTGATACCAAATGCTATGAAACCAGCTCAAGAAAAAGATAGAAAAGATAGATCAACGCCTTAGAATTCAGCCTCTTCAAGAGGAAAACCTCCTTTACATTACATAAATGAACAATTCTTCGATGATTCAAATGACAAAACCTCCTTTCTATATATAGGAGTCTAAGGAGTCACAATATAACCCAACCGACCTAACAATAATAATATAAAGCCACAAAAATAACAATAGAGGGATTCTATGGGGCACAGTAATAACAATACGGGGAAAATAGGGGCACAACAATATTAATAAGGGATACAAATACAGTAGTAATGGGGTAATTACTAGTATTATAGGGACCCAACATACGCTGTTATGGATCACTTGGTAGATCACTGTGATGAAGGAACCAAAGGGAAGAAGAAAAACAATGACAAGCCAAAAGAGAAGTCTACAAAAGAGGAGCCTTCGGGATCTCATGATAAGGTGAAGACGAAGAAACCGTTGAAGTGTTGGATATGCGAGGAACCACATATGGTGAAGAATTATCCTTCAAGACCAAAAGTGGTTGTGATAGCACAATCCAATGCAAAAAAGAAAGAGGAAACTTTTGTTGGGGTTATGTAGATTCTAGGAGCTGCAGTGGCTACGGAAGCGGTCTTACGAAGAGATTTGGAAAGAAACAAGTTAGAGTATGTTGAGATGAAAGTTGGGAGTGGAACTATACTCACTATGGTGGATAGTGGGGCAACTCGCAACTTCATGAGCGAGGATACTGCGAGAAGTATTGGACTAAAATTTGTACTGGTGTAAGTGATCAAAAAATGGATCCAGTTTTGCCTCATGATCAAAGTCTTCAAATGCAGATGAAAGTGAGATCAAGTCGAAGTGCTCTTCGATACGATTCCAATGGTGTGAACAACGCGTAAATCCAAGTCTAGATGAAGAAGTTAGAGCCAGTCAAAGTTTTCAGAAAATTAAGGCAAAAAAGCCAAAAGTCAAAGGTCAACAGTGAACGGTCAACGGTCAATGCCTATGTCAGAAGGGACACGTGTCAACCTGGGAATGAGCCACGGTTCTTGGATGATATCAGCAGAGGAGGTGACGTGGCAGATTGTGATTGGTCCTAATGGGCCAATCCGGTGTTGACATGTGGGAGCCCGAATTTTTCCCAATGTGGCCTTATTTCCAAAATTTTGGGGATCAGTGAGGATCGAACCCCTGACCTCCCGAAATGGCTACATTTTCGCTGGAACTAGCTCACCGGATTAGCTACTGCAGGTCTTGGTAATGGAAGTGAACAAGTTGTATTTATTGTGTATCAGGTTTTTCACCAGAAAAAGGTTGGACGGTCAGGGTCAACCCCACGACCGCCATACTTTTTTAATTATTGTTATCATATAGTTCGAAACACATTGCAATATCCCACATTCATCGAAAGTCACAACAACATGTGGTATATTAATACCATATTATTAATGTTTAAACCAACGGATATATCATATATCACCATTAAACAAACCATATACGTTGTAACAACATAACAAACGACGAAATGGTCAGGTGGGGGTTTCGAACCCTCGACCTACCAAAACCATATATATGCAACGCTTTAACACATCTCCATTAACCAACATGTCAAGGGGTGGGACTTGGTTAACCAAGCCACCAATATTTTATGTAAATAGTTGCAGGTGTTGGACCCGCCATACCACCAGTGCATAGACCGAGGCAGTTTGGAGCAAGCCGAGGTGGTTTTGTGTCAGCAGAGAGTGGTTTTGCAGGGACAGAGGTAGTTTTTGACCATTCTAGGGGGTCTGGAGGTCACAGTGGCCAAATATGGTCGAGTTTATACTCGTTTGACTCGAAATTTCGAGTTGGAGGCAATGGTGAGGTCCATTTTCTTATTTGAGACTCTGTTTTTGACCTCATACCTTTAACAGCATTTTGAAGACAAAATAAAGAGGTCAGCACTAGAAGCTAAAGGACCAGGAGATGTAGCCAGGAAGTCTGGTGAACTACTTTATTAAATTTTTGTTTTGTTGATGTGTTTGAATGTGTTTTCAACTTGTTTATGTGTTTATGTTATTTGTAATATTTTCAATCTGTTGCATTAAGTAACATAAGAAACTTCACATAAAGTCTATAATAACTTTTTCATTAATGGATCAAGGCACAAATGAAGGCAGTGAATCCTCCTCTGGATTCTCTGATCGGTGTAGCTGAGAGAGTGGATGTGACACTTGGTTAATGCACAGGGAAGGGGAATTTCACAGTAGTGCGGATAGATGAATACGAAGTTACTGAGTCTCTGCATCTTTTCAACAGCTACGGGAACCCTTAATCGCAGAGACATCGAATACGAAGTTGTTTTTGGCATGGAGTTTATGAAGTAATTTGAAGCTATGGTAGTTCCCCATATGAAGAAATTGTACATTTACGATGGACGAGAGGATGTACCTATTGGTGTTCCGACCGTAGGAGTCACAAAGGCCGAGTGTAAACTGACAGCGATGAATATGGAGGATGACAAGCGAGATGAAGAGGTCTATAAGAGATTGTCTTCCACTGAGGAAAAGATTATGGAAGAATCATAGGTGATCTAAACATTGTCTGATAGTATCTTCGATCTATCAAGAAGGCTAGAGGCAGTGGAGTTGGATGAGGATGCTAGGCCGAATGTTCAGATAGAGGATCGGGAAGCATACTTGCAGAGGTTAGAAGTGGAAGATCTTGATAGATGGATTGAGTTGATTGGTGAGGAATAGGGAGAGCCTTCAGGCTCCACTTCCTCCTTATCTTCTTAGATTCTCATGGAGATGAGGTTCATTGTTAGCTGCTCATGGAAGTGAATCTCCAACATTTTGAGCAGACATCTAGGGGTGAGATGACACAGATTGACAGGTAGCATGCAATGATGAGTCATGATGATGTAGGGGCATGAGTTCTATGGAGGCGATGCACGGGTGGATTAGCTACCCAACTAATCATCGACATGAGGGGTACCAACGCATGATTTCTTGCAGATTTTAGCATATCTATGGCATTAGGCAGGTCGAAAAGTGGACACATCTAGATTACCCATACACACATTTGTGTGGTTTGACAGTCTTCATGATGGTGATTGTTGGCATGGAGAGTTGTCAAGGACGACAACCATTTAGAGTGGGAGAGTATGTCAAGCCCATGATTCGGTGGCTGATATGTGACTGAGTGGGGTGATGCGCCCTTAGTTAAACTCAACAATCCGGGCATGTGACTTGTCGGTGGGTGCGATGAGTTGGAGAGCGGAAAGTTGGTTGCGATGTTCAGACGAGTTGGCATGCAACGAGTCAACAAAAGACAAAATTTGACTACGTGTCAAAGAATTGAGGGTGACCTTATATGGTGTGGTTGAGCATGTGGACCTAACGGGGCGACTTGGTGGGTTATTCGACCTCAAGTAGGGGTGCAGATGGCTAAATTGAAGGTCAGCCTAGGCAGGCTGACCCATGACAAAACTAGGTGTTTGGGTATAAGAAGGTGAATGTCATGGTGGAGAGATAAATCATCTAAGAAGAATGTTCATACAAGGCAAACACAAGGTGATTTAGTGTGAGCGAGTGAACAACCATAAGGAGGAAGCCTAGGTATAGGCGATGCAAGGCCGAAGTATCAAGACGAGCTAATCGCAGACTGAACAAGCCACAATTCGGACGAACCAGGCGAGCCACAGGTCGGGCGAATTGCAAGGCAGACTGCCCACGGTGGACGTAGGCGGGTGAACCGGGGCTGGCGCAGGTAGGTGAACCAGCGGGTGAGTTGGGCTCACATGTCGAGTGGGCAAGTCGGCGGGCGAACCAGCGAACAGACTAGTGAGCTGGGGCGTGGTCAATGAGCTAGGCACACCGCACGACAATGACGAGTTGGGTGGGTAACCCGAGCTTGGGGTAAGACTGCACGTCGAGTTATTGTCGGGTGAGTGTTAAATGGAGGTGCATCAGGTGGAACAAGGGGCATCGGGTGATACGTCTGGCACCAGTTGAAATGAAGGGCATCAGGTAGGAAGACAGGTGTCGGGCACACACTATAGGTGACATAGAGTTGTGAACAGGTAGGAGTTACACAAGGTCGGGTGGGCGACCGACTTGTGATACGAGTTGGGCAAGGCTACACGGTGGGTGGACCGCCTTGGGCGAGGCTACACGAAGAGTTAGGCAGGCCAAATGATGGTCTAAGGTGAAAATCCCAGGTTTGGCGATTGGTCTTGTTTGGCCAAGAATAAGTTGGGGTTGCCTTGAGAGGCTCTTGTACATTGTATTTATAAACATATATTGATATATATTGCGGGCAGACTCATTATGAGGGAGTTGCCCCTCCCTTAAAAATACTAAATGTATTTATTGGTTATGTAGATGAAAGAAGATTAAATGAATGTTTCTGTTGTGTAATATGAATGTTAAATGCTTAGAAAGTGAAAAATAAACTAAGTATGGAATGTTAGGTGTAGTCCACACTTGAAAGTATTGTTGAAAAGAAATATGGTGGTGTTGTCGCACTTGCCTATAAGCGGTTGAAAGATTATCGCCAAGATAAGGGTACGACAAATATGGTCTTATAGTCTATCTGACCTTAACTAAAGCTCTTTAGTATTTTATTTCTATGATAGAGAAAAAAGATAAAAACATTCTATCTTAACTAAACAAGTCAAGAAAATTGTTAATAAGATAATTGTTTTGAAAAAAAAAATCTATATTTCCTTACCATTTTCACTATCTAAATTATAATAAATAATTCATTCATATTAATTTTTTTAAAATTAAGATAATCATAATAATATCTATTTAAATATAAAAACAAAAAAACAAAAAAAACAACTAATTAAAACAAGTTATCATATTAAATTTTTATTTTCAGAAATAAATCGCATTCAATAATACACTTCTTTCAACTTCACTCAATTAGGAACTAAAAATCATCACATTCCACCATCGATTACAAATCTACTAAACTACTTGATGAAATTTTTTTATATAAAATTCAACTGAAACAATCCTTATCCGCTAAACTTTACGTCACCTAACCCGTTATTATTTTTAATTAAATTAAAAATAATCGTCACATAAAATCCACGGGAAGAGTTTTGAACGGAGGTGTGCCGTGTTGAACGACGAGCGTCGGGTGATACATCTGGTGCTGGTTGAAACGAAGGGCGCCGAATAGGAAGACGAGCATCGGGCACACACGACGGGTGACTGACTTGCGATACAAGTTGGGCAAGGCTGCACTGTGGGCGGACCGCCTCGGGCGAGGCTGCACGAAGAGTCGGGCAAGCCAAACAATGGTCTAAGTTGAAAATTCCAAATTTGGCAATTGGTCTTGTTTGGCCAAGAATAATTTGGGGTTTCAGAGGTTGTTTTACATTGTATTTGTAATTATATACTACTAGCATTTGCACCAGACGTTGCAAAGAAAACGCCGTAAGGCAATAGATAACATATAACACTATGTAAGGCAATAGATAGCATATAATACTAATTATATAACACTAATTAACGCTTATTTGCCTCACCACCTCCAAGCTAGCACTGGCTGTCTTTGAAGAACCAAAGGGTTTACCTCCCCTTTAGAACATGCAACATTCAATTGAGCTTTTCTCGGATCTTCCCTGCCCAACTTCCTACATATTACACCTCACCTGAGGAGAGTGCAAAAATCAAGCAGAAAATCACACATTCAATGGAGAATGGAAAGATCAAACCTAGCGCATCCTCTTGTAGCTTTTATACCTTGGTGATTCCCAAGAAGATTCAAAAGGAGTGGTGTCTCTGCATAATTTGTAGGACCCTCAAGAAGGTCACCATAAAGAACCAGTACCCAGTGCCCAGAATGATGACCTTCTTGATCAGTTGAAGTAGGGAAAATATTTCACTAAGCTAGACCTTGTATCAAGCTATCACCAAGTTCAATGGAGCCCAATGATATCTATAAGACAGGAATCAAACCCAAGTTTCGTTTCTCTGAGTGGTTGGCTATACCTTTCAGCCTCGCTAATGAACCTGCCACTTTCATGAGGATCATCAATGGCATCTTGGTAAGTTCATAGTGGTTTACTTCTAATATATTTGGTTTTCGGCAAAACTTAGTGAGATCATTTGCAGCATGTTAGCACGGTTTTGGAGCTCCTCTGCCAACACAAGTTGCAGGCCAAATGAAAAAATCCTTCTTCAGATAGACTTCTTCCAATATCCGCGCTTTGTTATTGTGGAATGGAATTGATAGAAAGATAATCAGGCCAAAATAATCAAAATCCCAGTAAGTGCATATATTGCAGGGCTAACTACATCAATATGGCAGAATGGAGTATAATAAGTGTTCTAAAAAAAGGCTCGGCTCAAGATAGAACGGAGAATAATATCTACAACCTCTCTCCTGCTATGTATTCCTTTTTGGATCCCTGAACGAAAATGGTCACAGAAAAATAGGTTTTTCATCATCCATGGTGATTCATGTTTCCAATAGCCTCTATTGAAAACTCTATGTTATCATACAACAATGCATCATTAATCTGCCGATGTACATGAGGACACAACTTGAAGAAAATCAAAAGCAAAAGATGAGCCAAAGATAAAAATAGAACTGAGCTGTTTGAAATGAAGTCTAAATTTGAAGCTAGATCTGTTTTTAGAAAAAGCAACTTGAAGGGAGTTTTCCCTGTACTCCCTAAAATCATGCATATGGCTTTTAATCATTATAAATGATAAAGATGGACACAATTTGATCATTTTCAAAAGTTAGAAGGAAGTTGTGCATTTTACATGCAGAGTCCAAAATCTGGTTTTCCAAGATACACTTTCAAACCACTCTCTCTTTGAAACACACAGCCCCTTACCTTTCATGCTGACATTCTATCGGGATGAAAAATAATCACTCTAGACAGTGTTAAACTTCCTTAAAGCCTCAACTCCCTTTCAAGCCCTGTCTGAAGCTGCTTCAAGGCACCAAGTATGTAGTGAGGAACCCCTATTAAAACATCCTCCTTTTGATCTCCATGATAATTTTGAAATTACAAAAAGTAGGCCATTAGCTAGAAAAACACACAGCCCCTTGCCTTTCATGCTGACATTCTATCGAGATGAAAAATAATCAGTCTAGACAGTGTTAAACTACTTTAAAGCCTCAACTCTCTTTGAAGCTCAGTCTGAAGCTACTTCAAGGCATCAAGTATGTAGTGAGGAACTCCTATTAGGACATCCTCATTTTGAAATCCATGGTAATTTTGAAATTACAAAAGATAGACCATTAGCTAGAGAAAACAAATGCTCTTGTAGTGAACGAATAACTGACGTGATATTCCACCCCATCAATCATGAAAACCAGCAAATATATTACCAGGTAAACCATGCATATCATTAATGGCCATACTCCGAAGCTTTAACTTGAAATTTTGTCATCTGATTTTGTATAATGAATTGGCATCATACTAACTTGTGTAATCAGTTATCATACCGCGATAAGTCCAGCTGAGGCCCAAAGCACTATCACAGCTGCAAAGCCCAGTCCACCAATAGTGAGTTTGTCATCAATCTTTTCCCACTGCCAATACATAGAAACAAAAGTCATCGGTCAATTCATGTTATTGAACCTGAACAAAACCTAAAGCCTCTCATTCCCAAAATGTGTAAAAGATTCTCGTCAACTATGAAGAAAATTGTCTGCCTTCAAACTACCAAAATAACCAAAAAAGATAAAATCACATCAACGCCAATGCAATAATGGTGATAAAGGCCATGCTACACACTACTAGTTTTAGCCTTTAGGGCCCATGTATGTTGTGTGCGCATGTAAAATGACTAGATTTGGATTGGTTTATTGCTGGAACCACTGAGAAGACATTAATTTGAAATGCTTTGCCAACTGTACTTGCTTTAAAGAATAAAATGCCGACTTACAGCCTCTTGATAGGTTAGTGTTCTTGTATCGCTGAAATTCAATAGGGATGACACCTTCAGCTTGCCCTTTGCTATAGCAAGGTCTAGTAGGCTGCGAAGGTTTTGGGAATGACGAACCAGATATTCCCGAAACAGGTCTGAATGATCACAGCTGCATCCTGGGGAGACAACAAGGCACCAAGTATGTAGTGAGGAACCCCTATTAAAACATCCTCCTTTTGATCTCCATGATAATTTTGAAATTACAAAAAGTAGGCCATTAGCTAGAAAAACACACATCCCCTTGCCTTTCATGCTGACATTCTATCGAGATGAAAAATAATCAGTCTAGACAGTGTTATGTTGGGGATTTTTCAGGCAAAATCCCAAAAACACAGAATTCAAGCACACAGAGGCAATGCTCTGTTTCCTTTACTCCAGGATCTTTTTGTGCACAGGGAAGCTTAATTTTTTTTACTGAGAACAGAGTATTGCACCACCATAAAAGATTTCTATTCATTAAAACATAAATCACTCATACATATTCATCCTCTATGCTGAGAGGGATTCACCCAAAATAAAATTCAACAATAAAAGTTACTCTGTCTCCTCTTGAGATTTTACACTGCTGTGTGTAAAAATATCATTCACCTTTACTGCTGTAAAAGCAGACTTTTATATATACTGTTGTAATAAAAAAACAATCTTACATTTACTGCTGTAAATGTAATTCCTTACATTACATTTCAACTTCTCAACAAAAAAATTTACACCTGCACTGTTGTGCATTCCTTTCTTACCATATGAAATCAACACATAAAAAAAACTTTCATGCTGCTCCCCTTGTTCTCTCTACTCGCACTGTTGTGCGTTCATTTCACATTTCTTTTTAAATATTCATCTTCGTTCTTTCATTGCCTTCACTCCTGCAGTGCTGTGTGTTCTAATTTTCACACTTACCAAATTGACCAACCAAAATATGTTTTTACTTGTTCTGTAAAAAACAAACTTACGACTGTGAATAATTAAAAAGCAATAAAATTAAAACTATATGACATTCCCCATGCCATTATTAATTCACGCCCATAAGTGCCGTAAATAAAACTTAAATTTTTACCAACACCTACGAAAAATTATTAAATCCCTTCATGGAAAAAGTCTGCAGTCAACCAAGCTCGTATTTTACTCCACGCAACATTAACTGCAGGCTCGTATGCAACTTGAGATGCCCGTCGACCGTTGATTTGCCCTCCTGGAATCGAACGACTGAGGTGAATATCGGAAGGCCTTTTTAACCGAACTTTACGTCCCGATATGTCATAGATGATGACGTATGGGGAGAGCCACGCGTCAACTCTAAATTTTATCGGGCCCTTGTGTACGGAAACCACTCCATACCAAAGAGCGGTCTGATATGCCTCAAGCGGGTTTGTGGTTTTACTGCGGTGGTTTTGAGGTGCGCAGTTGAAATTAGATTTCAACACTCCCCTTTAATTTCAACTGCTGGGCATTCAGTCATACCCAGAGACTTTCTCAACTCCTTGACATGCTGCTGTTACAAAAGAGTCTTCCTCTTAACAGAGGGATTCACCACTGTCTATGCTGAAAAAAAAAACATCTTCCTCTTCACAGAGGGATTCTCCAAAGACAACAAAGCTTCCTCTTAACAGAGGGATTCACTGAACACTCTGCTGAAAGGCACCTTCCTCTTTAACAGAGGGATCCACCAAAACTTCACTTCCTCTCACAGAGGGATTACAACCAGACACTGCTTTAGATGCAGTTCCAAAAAAGCAAAAATATTACTCTTCTTCTTTTACAAATAATTTTACACTGCTGTGTAAAATCTTCATTCACTGCTGTGTGAAAATTTTTACATTCACTGCTGTAAAATAAATTTTTTCTTACACAATCTGATTGCATTCGCACAGCATTTCAAACTCTCAACAAAATTTACTTAACTCTTTTTCATTGTTGTGTGAAAAAATAAAATTTACTTTTACTGCTGTAAAAGTCTTATGGTTTCATTTACTTTGCTCAGGCTGCTACATTCTTCACTTGCTTCACATTACTTGCATATCTTCACCAACAAAAATTATGAGATTTGTGCTGTTGCACATTCCTTTCCTTTAGCACCAGTGAACATCCAAACATCATCATGCTCTTGCATTTTTTTTTTTATCTCAACAAAACCTTACACATCCATTCTTTACATTACATAAGAACTACTATGCATTTCAATGCATAAGCTCCACAAAATTACCCTGCTGCTGTCCATTCCCATTCACACTGCTGTGAAAAACTTATACTCCATTTGCAAGCTGCTCCGAATTCTTTTTCTTCTCAACACGCTGCTGCATTAAAAACTTTTGCATTTACTGCTGTAAGCTGAGAAATTCTTACTTTGGTTTACTGATTTGCTGCCACAAGTCTTTCTTCCTGTCACACTATTGTGCTCTCCTGGGTTTTATTCGCTGCTGCGAACCATTTCATTTTTCATCTCTTGCCTTTTGTTCTGCCTTCGCACTAATGTGCGGTTCTCCTTGCTTTGCATTACAATGCATATAATTCATAAAAAAATTGTTTTCGCATTACTGTGCGATCCTCTCATACCAATCCCATTTGCACCAGCCGTGCATTTCACCACAGGGTTACAGAAGTCAACGCACAACCAAAAACATATACAACACATATGCGTTCCACTTCTTTTTGCATTACACTACATATCTTCACTTGATAACCATTACAAACACATACCTTCATGGCTTTTGCTTCCACAAGCTCAAAGCTGCTTCACCTCTGCACTACTGTGCATAAAATAAACACTCTCAACAAAAAAAAATTCATGCATGGTTGCGCACTACATTTTTTTTATTCAAGGGAAAAACATTTTTTTTTTTTTTTTTTAAGCAGCTGCATTGGTCACAATACATAAAAAAACGTATGACATTTTTTTTATTTTGAGCCATACTCCCGTGACCAAATACCAAACATTAAAATTAAATCTTCACCAACCATTTATGAATGCCATTGAACTTCATTTAATGTTTCTCTGAACCGCTGGTTTTTCCTGAGCTGTTTTCCTGCTGCACGATGGCGGATTCCCATTTGACTGTGCTTTCGTCGCTGTCCCTACACGGCAGTTGGAATAACATTCCAACACTCCCCTTTAAGAAGGTCTTCATCAAATAATGATTGTTAATATAGTTCAACAATAATGATAAAGAATTACAGGCTCCCCTTAACTGTATGCATCGTCTCCTTTTGGCAGAGTCTTCTTAAAAGAAACTTAGATTGGCTGGGGAGCTCAAGTGACTT
>APFE030425347.1:0-11397 GCA_000404065.3 Pinus taeda
ATGGTTGTTTATTACTGTTGATTTTTATTTCTGCAATTTCCAGCATTCTGTAAATTTTCCAGAATTTGTGTTTTCAGCAAAATTTATTTTTTCCAGCTTGTTGAATGTATGGTTATGGGAAAGGGATTTAACTACATGGGAGAAATAAGGAGAAACTGAAAACCGGGGTGGGAAAACATAAATTTTAACACTCCTTTCTTGTTGTGGCTAGGGCCTCAAATCTTTCTTTCCACCACCTCCTCCTTGTGAGAAGACAAACCCAAACAAGTGGAGAGAGAGATCATGAGATGATGTGCTCCTCAAATGACTTGAGGTCTCTATTTAAATGCAATGAGGTCTCCTTTATTTAAATGCAACATTGAGGATGAGCTGGGGGGGTAAAAGGGCTTGTTTTGCTTGCTGGCCGACCTTGACAAATTGTCAATAATAAAAATAAATTCATATATTCATAAATACATGTCGGAATCGGATGATATTTAGATTAATCCTACACCTCTTGGAGAGAGGAATCCAAGAAAAATATCAGCTGCCATAAATAAGGTGACCGTATGGAGTTTGGCCCTAGTTGCCAATTTTAACAGATGATTATGCAGGAAAGAAAGATGAATCTCTGAGAGATGATCCGATGCCTGATGTTGAAGGCCCAATGGATCCCATTGATCCACCTCCTAGTGAGCTCTCTACTTCAAGGAAAAGACATTTGTGGCTCAAAGATACTCTCGAAGATGCTCAAAGACATGTTGCACCAAGGGGGACATTTCGTGAAAACAAGAAGCCAAACAGGTACTAAGGGTACTTAGCTGCTATGAGTACCATTGTTCAATTTGAGCCATGTACATTCGAAGAAGCCATGAAACACCAAGTATGGAAGGATGCGATGAATGAGGAATATGAATCGATCATGAAGAATTATGTCTGGGATGTGGTTCCTAGACCCAAGGACAAGTCAGTCGTCACTTTCAAATGGCTTTACAAAATCAAACATGGTGCTGATGGGAGTGCTGAAAAGTTCAAGGGTAGGTTCGTTGCTCAAGGCTCATCTCAAAAGGAAGGAGTTCACTATGATGAGATATTTGCACTGATTGCCCGATACGCCACTATTTGATCCATTATTGCTCTCGCTGCCTCTCAAGGAAGGAGCCTACACCAAGTGGATGTCAAAACTGCTTTCTTGCATGGCTCACTTAAGGAAGAAGTCTGTGTAGAGAAACCCGAGGGGTTCACATTCCAAGATCACAAGACACATGTATGTAGGTTGAAGAAAGCCCTTTATGGGTTGAAGCAAGCCCCCAGAGCTTGGTATGAGAGGATTGATAGCTATCCTATGAAGTTGGGTTTACAAGGAGTGAAGTTGACTCGAACCTATACTTTAAGGTTGAAAAGGACAGACCTCTCATTCTAGTCCTTTATGTGGATATCTTTTTCTGATAGGTGTAGACCCTCTCATTTATCAATGCAAGAGGGAGTTAGCTTCCGAATTCGAGATGAAGGACCTAGGTTTGATGCACTACTTCCTAGGCTTAGAGGTCTGGCAAAAGCCAGGTTAGATTTTCCTTTCTGAAAGAAAATACATTGTGAAGCTACTCGAGAGATGTGGGATGCTGGAATGCAAGTTTGTGTCTACTTCTCTGATGGAACTCAACTTCAAGAAGTTATGTGGAAGTGCTGTTGGGCTTGAATTGGCAAATCCTTCTGAGTATTGACAACTTGTGGGGGCCCTGATGTTCTTGGTAAACTTCTGTCTGGACATATGCTTCGCTGTGAATACATTGAGTCAACTTATGGTTGAGCCTCATAACATACATTAGATTGCTGCCAAGAATCTCTTGAGATATCTTTGTGGCACAACCAATGATGGTTTGATATACACTGCCGAGAATTTGAGGCTACATGGATATACTGATGCTGATTGGGCTGGTAGTGTGGTGGATCCTAAGATCTCGTGTGGATGTTGCTTCTCATTGGGGACTGCTTCAATATCTTGGATGAGCAGGAAGCAGAAATCGGTTCTTTAAGCACCGCCAAGGCCGAATACATTGCTACTGGTATGGCCTGTTGTGAAGCTATTTGGTTGAGGAAGCTCTTCAGTGAGATATTTGAGCATGTGCTGGATACCACTGTGATCTTTTGTGACAACGAAAGTGGGATTCACCTTTCAGAGAATCTCGTGTTCCACGATTGCTCCAAGCACATTGATATCAGGTACCATTTTATCCGGGATATGGTACAATGAGGAGCAATAAGGCTCCAACACAGTAGGATGGATGAGCAGGTCTCAAACATTCTCACGAAGCCCTTAGGGAAGGTCAAATGCTTAGCCTTCCGTGAGAGACTTGGAGTTGTGGAAAGACATTCTTATGAGGGTCCCACATGAGTTGGACATTGAGCTCTGGGAGCTCCTGGGGTACTTCTTGGAGCTATGAGCAACCATAGGGTGAGTGGCTCACCTTCCGCTAGTGGTGCGCTATGTACAGGGTGAGTGGTTCACCTTCCCCTACGATTGCGGATGCATGTATGTAGGGTGAGTGGTTCACCTTAACCTACGATTGACATATGCATAGGATGAGTGGTTCACCTTCTCCTATGGCATATGAGTAGGATGAGTGGTTCACCTTTTCCTGCTGATGCTGCAACATACATCCTACCCATCTAGTGTGGGACTCATGGGAAGTACCTCACATCTGGCCAATGAGTTGGGAAATGTGAATAGGGACCATAACACTACTGATGCGTACTACCGTACTCCCTATGTCTAGGATGCATGGTGTTCAACAACTTGATCTAGGATCAACTGAGGATTGCCCTTTGTCAGTGGAGAGTGGTAATGTCTTGTGACCCACTCTCGATCAATTCTTCTTCATTATTACTTAATGGTTCAGCAGAGCAGAGCAAAGATGTCAGGGATGGTACATTACGACAAGATGGCATGATGACGACAAATGGATTGACAGGTGGAATTCTCCTTAGTTGAGAGGGATTGTTAAAATTGGCAACTAGGGCCAAATTCCACCTTGGGACAACTCATCTGATGGAGATGATGATTACATTGGATTCCTCTTTTCGAGAGGTCCAAGATTGATATAAAGATCATCTCATTCGGACAAGCAGAAGTGTATTTGAATTTATGATCACACGTGTGCAAATTGTTTAGGTCGGCCTCAACTAAATATAGGCTCAAGAAGCCCATTGGATGTGTCTCTTCACCCACAACGAAGTGTATAAATAGAAGAGACCTCACACCTCATTTGGACATCCATCATTCACACATTCTTCTCTCTCTCTTCATTAGATTGGTTCATACAGCTTGGGGCAACCTCTCTCTCTCTCACACATGCAGCTAGGAGGACATAATTTCTAGGCAAAAATCATAGGCTGAATTTCAGACAGTTTGACTAGCATTGACTGAGGAGATTTTGACTAATTTTGATTGTGGTTTTTGGGTAGAATTTCGATTTCCTTTGGCCACATTGATTGGCACAAAAATCGAAGTTTTTTGGGTTGTTTGACTTGCGTTGACTGAGTTTGACCAGAGTTTTTGTGATTGTTTTGGGTTGATTTTGACCATTGTTGGAGGCCGAATTTGATTGCCTTTGACCGAGCTTCAAAAGAGGTATTTGACCGCTGTTTTAAATTTTGACCGATATTGACTTTTTGGTCAGGGCTGAAGTTTGATTGCAATTGATTGTAGAATTTGACAGGGATGATTTGACTTTATATTGGGCTAATCAATTTGACTTTTGTATTGTCTCTCTTTGCTGAACTGTTGAATAATAATAAGAAGATTTGATCAAAGGGTTTTTCCCACAATGGGGTTTTCCTTGGCATCTGCCAAATCTGGTGTTCTCTTGTCTTGGCTTGTCTTTTGCATTTTGTTTTTTGTTGTATTTGCATTTACTATCAATGTGATTAATGGGTAATGTGATTGCCACTGGAAATAATTGGAAATTGTAATTGGGCTGCGAAAGGAACATTGAAGTAAATTGTGCTATAAGCATAGAACATACCATTGTTATCTAAATTCGACACAAGAGACTCACTAAATAGCACAATCTCGTCTTTGACCAAAATATTTTGTCAAATACTTGGTCAATCATTTGTTTCCCTTTTGCTTTTTTGCTCCACTGAGATGAATTCCATTCATCACATGAAAACATCTTCCTCAAGTTCGATTTTTGTTGAACAAGGGATTGCAACGAAAGGAAGTTGGTTGCAAATCATGTGATGACTGATCAAACAATTTCTTTAACCCCTATGTGCTTTCTCATAAGGTTCAAAACCCATGAGTGGTTGTGGATGTACCTGGTTATGGATTTTGTATCATCCACACACTTCTTCACGCACTCAATTTGGAACGAACAAAGTTCGTTCTTCAAGTTAAATACTCCAAAAGACTTGGAATATGTAGATCTCCATTTATGATACAAGAATATATATTAAAATGTATGAATGGGAATGATGATACAATTGAGAGTGAGAGTCCTGTATATATAGCCAGGTAAGTACCCTTTCACGAACGGTCATGTCTGTAGAGACATGCCCCATTGTTTAACTAATTATTGTTTTAGTTACATATTATTGTGATTATCATTTATTATTTATATTTATTACTTTTACATAATTATATTCATAACACAATTTTGCTAATATCCTCGAGGATGAGGTCCAAACAGTGGGCTGCACATGGAGACCACCAAATGGTGGGGTGTTTTTTCTCCAACATCTTTCCCGCTGCGACATAATTAGAGGCATTATCTGTGATCACTTGTATAACATTTTCAACTTCTACTTCCATAACTACTTCATCCAAAAGATGAAATAGCAACTATGCATCCTTCACTTGATCAGATGCATCAATAGATTTGAGAAACATAGTACCTTTTGGGCAAGCAATTAAGAAATTTAGTATGGTGCAAGATCTACCATCAGTTCATCCATTAGACATAATTGTGCATCTTGTTTGGTCCATGATTGCTTGAACTCTGTAAGGTACTCCGATTGTATCGATGTTTAACTAAAATGTCCCTTGCTTGATTTGAAATGGAACCTAGCTTTGGATGTGGCGAAGAGCATTTGTAACAGAGACAAAAATATACAAAACAAATTATTTCATTAATAAAGGAATCATTTAATACATTGATATGGCTTTATTTTATATGCCATGTAATAAGTTATTGTTAATTTTAGGTATGTTCTATGCTTAGGTCAATTTATTTCAATTTTCACAGTTAGTTCAATATCTTTTCCAGATTAGCAATCACATCAACATTAAAGTAAACTGCAGATAGAACATAAACATAAATTGCAGAAGAGAAGCCAAGACAAGAGGACACAAGATGTGGCGCTAGCTAGGGACAAACCCCAATGTGGGGAAACCCTTGATCAATTCTTCTTATATGTTTTTCAATAGTTCAACAGAGAGAGAGAGAGAGAGAGAGATAGTACATTTACAACAGAAGTCAACATTTTGTCTTATCTAGATAAGAGCATAGATCATCTCTAAGAAGATGATACATCTCGTCATCATACTACACCTCACCGTGTTGCACCCATCATCACAATGCTGGACCTCATGACCATGCTGTACACATCATACTGCTGCACTTTATGCTGCACTGCTGTCTCATGTGCCATTGTTGCACCATGCTAGCCACTGCTGTCGTATGTGGCATACTGCTGCCCCACTATTAGTGACATAGCCATTCCATGTTAGCTTGCTGTCCCATTGTTTTTGTTGCTGTCCCATCATAGTATGCTGCTGTCCCATCAATGTCATTGCTGTTCCATCATAATATGCTGTTGTCCCATCATAGTATGCTGCTGTCCTATCAATGTCATTGCGTTCCATCATAGTATGCTGCTGTCCCATCAATGTCATTGCTGTCCTAATTGCTATTGCAGCACCATGTCTTGATGCTGTCCCATCACTGTCATCTATCCCAATTGCTATTGCAGCACCATGTCTTGCTGCTGTCCCAATTGCTATTGCAGCACCATGTCTTTCGGCTGTCCCAATTATTAGCATTGCTGTCCTGGGCATGTTTGAGTCCTCAAACGCTCATGCTGTCCCTATTTTGAGGGTCACCTATAACCCACCTTTTCAGCCGTATTAGGCCTGCATCTAGGGCGCCGTAGGTTAGTGTTAGGGTTGCCTTTAGATGGCATTAGGGCTGCCTTTAGACAACGTTTAGGGCTGCCCTTTCGATTGCGTTTAGGGCATGCTTCCTCCAAGACTGTGGCTAGGGCATGCTTCCTTGACAATGTTTTGATTTCTTCTTTGACGACGTCTAGGGCTAGGGCATCTCCTCTAGGGCAGCTCCCTTAGTTTTCTTTCCTCCAATGTCTAGGGCTTCCACTCCTAGATTTCCCTTCCACTAAAACCCAAGACAAGTGGAGAGAAATGACTCTCAAGTCATCTCCTTTTATACTAAAACATTGAGCACTTGTGGGGTTTATTTGGTTGCTGGCCGACCTTTACAAATTGTCTTAAAACACAAATAAATTCATATCTCCATGAATACTTATAGGAATCGGATGATCTTTAGATCAATCCTACACCTCTCGATGAGAGGGATCCAAGAAAAATATCAGCTGCCATAAATAAGATGACCCACATGGAGTTTGCCCCTAGTTGCCAATTTTACAGCTACTCATGTAACTACCTTAAATAATGTAGGTTGACATTGAGACATGACAATAATTTTTATTAGGACTCCAGACATGATATCCTTTATATAGCAAAACTTTATTACCTTTAACATTATATAGGAGCCTTACAGTCCAACAGTCTGGAGTTTTTAAGGGTCTTGTAGAAGTAGGTTTCATAGGCTGTCTAATTTTTTTTTTGCATTTGGACAATGTTAGCAACTGACTTATTAATATTCATAATTGTATAGATTTAGTTAAGCTTTTATTAGCATACTGGACTGATTCTGTGAGTTTACTGTACTTTCAGCAAATTCACAAAAGGAAGGTTGCTATAGCTAAAGCACAGGGAAATTTATCAGGAGCTGTGGATCTTCTTAATAAATACCTGGAGATGTAAGTAAAGCTAATACACTCTTGTAATAACTTAAAACTTAAAAAGTTGCTTCTGTTACTTTTGTAGAATGGCATAGCTTTTCAATATTAGGTAGTTGGGAAAGTCTAAAATTGATGGATGACGGGGCTGTAATTGTAGATTCATGGCAGATCATGATGCATGGAGGGAACTTGCAGACTTGTACATTTCTCTTCAAATGTAAGTCCACATCTTTGACATCACTGTTTTATGTTGCCACACTCTAATCCTGAATGCTATGCATTTTTGCTTAAGATCTTTTCAAAATTATAAATTGAACACACAAAAACTGCTGTATTTAACATTCATTACAAGATTGTGTTGTGAAGCAGGCCTGTTAGCCTTCTGGTAGAAGGCTTATGTTCCACTTCCACAAAATGTTATATCTATATTATAGGACCATGCCAGAGTAACGATCAGGATAGCAATTAGTAGAAATTTCTTTAGATAATGCTAGCCCCTTGTTAATATTTTAATAAATCAACCAACATGGTAAGGATAACATCTTACAGAACTTGATGAGCTGATAGGGGGTTTCTATTTGCAGGTATAAGCAGGCAGCTTTTTGTTTTGAAGAGCTAATACTTGCTCAACCATCAAATCCATTCTTTCACTTATCATATGCTGAGGTATGTGTTTCATTGGTAATTTGTGATAGCATTTTCTTAAAGGAACTTTAATTTTCTAATCATGAAGAAGGAAATTGGAAATATTAAAGCTTAAGCACAATGCAAGGCAAAAATGTTGTAGAAATTGTAGATGAATATATACAAGACCTGTTAAGCAAGCATCTGTACTTTATTGATTGACAATCTTAAACAGGCATCCAGTCTGCTTTAAGGTAGCCAATCTCCTTAAATAGCTACATAGTCCCCGAAGATCCGAGTATGAGAGACAGGTTCAGTCCTGACTCCTCCATGATATATCCATCAGCCTCCTTGCATCCAACTAAATTATCAAAATGCCAACATACTGATTAAGCATTCCTTCTGAGGGCAAACATAAATATGGAATTGTGTCCTGGCATCATTTCTTTGAATAAAGCACGTATGAGGACTAAGGGTATATTAGAAATCTGGAGCACTTGAGAGAGTATCCTACTGCACAATATGATAAGCAGCAGTTTTCAGACTGTTCTTGGATATGTCGAATCTCATTTAATTGTGGATACCATATATGACATTCCATGTCTATGCCACTAAAGTTAGAATTAAAAATGATTATTTTCATTAATTTATATTGAAGACATTGAATATAAATGCAGAAAGAACAATTAATAGCAGAGAAAGTAATATAAAAGATAAGTTGTGTATCACTGTGGACAAGCAGGAAGTAGGCTTTGTACAGTTACATGTCCAGGGAAGAGAAAGATTAATGTCTATTTATATATGATAATTTTCTTGGAGCAGACAACAATTGCTTCTGCAACTTACAATTAATGTGTTTATATATTTTATTAGAAAAGCTGAATGATGATTACAACGGAGTGAGGCCCTGGCTTAAATACAGCCTAGGTGCCTTTACATGAGTTGACATGATCTTTGATCGTGCCCCTTAATTTGAGCAGTAATTTAAATTAATTTTATACATAACATTGCCTTCCTCTGGAAAGAATGCTTTGACCTCAAAGCATAGGTAACTCAGGGTGTTGTTGATGGAATGCTTCAGTTTCCTAAGATGCTTCTTCTTCTCGTAGGTCATTCCACTAAATCGGGTATTCTTTGATTATTCGTGGTCACAACTTTTTTTCCTTGGCGGTGATGATTCCTTCTGGTTCTAAAATGATCTTCCCTTCGTCTTCTAATGTCAGAAGTGCTGATTGTGCCGATTGGTGTTTGCCAAGTGCTTTTTTAAGGCAAGATACATGGAAGACGTTGTGGACACGACTCTTATCAGGAAGGTTTAAGCTGTAGGCTACTTGGCTGATCTTTTTGTTAATCTGGTATGGTCCATAGGACTTTGGTGCCAATTTGTTTTTTCCTTTCTGTTTTAAGGACAATTGTGTGCAGGTCTTAAGTTTAACAAACACCCATTCTCCAGCTCCAAGGGTTAGCTAAGTTGGTTGAGTTCCCGTTGCTAAGTACCTCTCCAGTGGGGAGGTCACGGGGCCAAATCTCCTTGACGCCCTTGGGGTTAGGCCCTGCTTGTTTGGCCGATAGGTAGATCCCTTTGGGTTGATCTGCCTAAATTTTCCGTGGATGTAGCAACCACCTAGTGTACGTGAGCCACCTTAAGAAAAAACAAGTACCCATTCTCCAACTTCAAATTCCCTCTCTATTCTGTTTTGGTTTGCCTGCTTCATATGATTTCTTGCAATATTTAGTTTTTTGTTTAGTTCTTGGAAGACTTTTTGGGTTTTTTATAACTGATCTTTAACTGTTGGAAGTTTTGTCTTGATAATGGCAAAATCCTTTCATTTAGGAGGCTCATAACCATATAGAGCTTGAAATGGGGTCATTTTTGCTGAAGTGTGATAAGTTGAATTGTATCAACATTCAACTAGCTGTAACCATTGAGCCCATTTATTTTGTTTGTCTGTTGCATAACAACGAAGGTAAGATTCTAAACATTTATTGACAACTTCTGCGACTATCTGTTTGAGGATGGTATGATGAACCCATGTTGAGGTATGTTTCGATATGTTTGAAAAATTCCTTCCAAAAATTCCTCTTCGATTTGGCTTCTCTATCGCTAACAATGACCTTGGGGAAAACCATGTAGTTTGTAGACATTCTTGCAAAATATCTCAGTGATTTGTTTTGTTGAGTTTGATTTCTTCATTCCTATGAAGTGTGCATACTTGGTGAGGCTGTCGACTACTACAAGAATTTTGTTTTTTCCATTTGACACAGGTAATCCTTCGATAAAGTCCATTGATATTTCTTTCCATTTTTGGTTTGGAATATTTAAGGGATGGAGCAGTTCGAGAGTCATGATCTCATTTTTATCTCTCGCATTGATCACACTCTGCTACATAATTTTGAATATCATTATTCATTCCTTTCCAAAAAGATGATTAATGTGCATTAGAGTAGGTTTTAAAGAAACCTACATGTTCTATTGACAATGAATCATGGGACTCCTTGAGAACTATGGACTTAAATTTGGAATTCGGGCTGAGGTAAATTCTTCCTTTATACCACAAAATATTGTTTTTCCATTCGAATTTTGAATTATGAGGAGGATTATTGATTATAGCACATGCTTTTGGATCTTTTGCATATTCACTTCGAATATCATTAAGCCATTATGGAACTACAACTGAAATTGCAAGTATTGACGACTATTATGGAACTATTTCCTAGACAGAGCATCTGCTACTACATTGTTTTTCTGTTCTTTATGTAATATATCCTTGTCAAAGGCAACAATCATTTCTATCCATTTTTGTTGTTCTGTAGAAAGTGTTCTATGTTGGAGAAGGTGTTGAAGACTATTATGGTCTGTTCGTATTAAAAACTTACTTCCCAAAAGATATTGTCTCCACTTTGTGAGTACATGCATAATGGCGAGCATTTCTTTGTTGTATGTAGACTTTAGAATTTCTCGCTTGTTGAACTTCCCGCTTTCAAATGCTATTGGATGGCCATCTTGTATCAACACCACTCCTATTCCAAAACCTGAAGCGTCACATTCAATTACAAAGGGTTTTGAAAAGTCTGGAGTTTCTAATACAAGTGCATTGGACATAATTTCTTTTAAATCTTCCAAACACTTTTCTACTTTATCACACCATTGAAATGAGTTCTTCTTTAGAAGGTTTGTTAAGGGTGTGGTTATATGAGCATCTTTTCGAATAAAGCTTTGATAGTATCTAGTCAACCCTAAGAATCCTCTCAATTTGGTGATGTTAGTAGGTTTGGGCCATTCTTTTATAGCCTTGATCTTATTAGGATCTACTTTTACTCCTTCCTTGTATATTATGTGTCCGAGGTACTCTACCTCTTCCTTTCCAAAGGTGCACCTGGACATCTTTGCATTAAACTAATGTTCTTCTAATATAGTGAGAACTTGCTTCAGATGTTTGTTAAAAATTTCTGATTTTCCCACCCCGGTTTTCAGTTTCTCCTTATTTCTCCCATGTAGTTAAATGCCCTTTCCCATAACCATACATTCAACAAGCTGAAAAAAATAAATTTGCTGAAAACACATTCTGGAAATTTTACAGAATGCTGGAAATTGCAGAAATAAAAATCAGCAGTAATAAACAGCCATTAAAACACTGATATTTTTGGTCAACGTGACCCTGGAAAAACCCCCTACAACTCTTGGGGAAAACCAGTTTGAGAGCTATTCTTTATTTCTGAAAAATGTCTTTTTACAGTAAGAGAAATATTCAG
>APFE030425350.1:0-12654 GCA_000404065.3 Pinus taeda
GCTTCTCCTCTTCCTCTTTCTATATATGCACATCTCTATTTAATTCCATCATTCCCTCCCTGCATGTAGTAGCATGCTTTTGACATATACTATACCTGCCATACTTTTTCCTATTCCTATTATTGCACATCTCTATTCATTTCCATCATTCCCTCGCAAGTAGTAGCTTGCTTTTGACATATACTCTACAATACCTTCTGCTTTTCTTTTTCCTATTTGTGCACATCTTTATTCATTTCCACCATTCCCTCCTTGCATGTAGTAGCTTTGCTTTTGACATATACTCTACCTGCCATACATTCTCCTTCTCCTTTTCCTTTCCCTATTTCCTATTAGTGCACATCTCTATTCATTTCCATCATTCCCTCAGTACATGTAGTAGCTTGCTTTTGGCATATACTCTACCTGCCATACTTATGACATATATTCTCAAATGATATTTCATCATTTCCTCCTGGCATCTAATAGTTATCTTTTCACTGCTTTTGACATATATAAAGCTATGCAATTTTCTTCTGACATATATTCTCAAATGATATATAAAACCCTATACTTATTTCTGTTATACTAGGTAGGTATGCAAAATTCACAAAACAAGATATTCTTAAGCTTAGTATTTTTGGTATATTTTGAGTTTTGTATATTTTAAATTTTTAACAAGAATTTTATTTTAATTTAGTAAAGATTCCTGAGAATCAGAAATTCAAATTACAAAATCTACCTAATTTAAGTTCTCTCAATTATACATTTAAAAACCTATTTTAAATAAAAAAATATTTTCACTTTTATAATTAAAAAAACCAAAACATAAACTTCAAAACCAAAACATCAGCATGGAGTATGCTGTAAAACTATTTTTGCTTGGGTAAGAGCTCGTCTTCCTTGGACTTAAGGAAACAAGTTAACCGCCCAAGACCCAGAGGCATCTGGCAGGAGTGGAAACCTGCTCCCTTAAGGACCACCAGCGGGTTATTCCACATGGTGTGGTTTTCCTTAACAGTGATAAGTCAAACCAACATTCTAGGATAGCAGCGAAAGATAGCTGTCCTCACTGTTGGTTTGACACCTGAGTTTGATAGGTTTTGCCACCTTCGAGAAAAAACCAAAACATAAACTTCTCCCTATTAGAAAAAAGTTAGATTGAATTAGGGTAAAAAAAGGCCGACTGGGTGGAAATTGGGAATACTGGGTGGTTTCAGTTTCTTTCATTTCGAACTTTCATGATTTTTCTTTCCCATGGACGCAACTACCAATAGATCTTCTTTTCGCTGGTGCGGTTCATAACATGATTGTATCCCAATCAAACTCATTTTGCTACACCAAAATGCGTGATTGTTGGTGCAAATCAGAGAAAAAATATTCGTTATAATGGCGTAGAACCATTGTTAAATTTCCCTGGGCCAACCATTGTTTCGTGTAAGATACTGTCATCTTCAATACCGTACAAAGTCTGACACAAAACTAACATAAAAAGAGAAATAAATAGAAGAAAGACAGGTGTAAAATCCATGGTCATCCATATATATCAATAAAAGCTATCAATTATGATCAACAATAAATCTAACTGCAAAACAGTCATGATTAGGCATGCGAATCCTTGCGTTCTCAATAAACATGCAAATGTCGAAATGCTACAGCTTCTACAAATGTGTGCAGTATACAGATCAGTGTTCGCTTTCCATAGTCTGGCTAAACGTACGAATCGTGTCAAACGCTAAAATGCTAATAGCTCAGACACGCTGCGGTTCGACACGCTTTTCATGTCATCACCATTTCCATGGTTAAATCGTTGTGACTCCTGCCTCAAGTATGTAGTAGTTAGAATTAGAATCCTGAAGCAAATCTGATCATTTGATGTTATTACATTCCAATAATGTTGTAAAGCTGCCACAGGGTGCAGCTTTGTGAGGATGTTAGGGGTGAAACCGGACCAAGTTAAAGTTGTTAATTTCTATTGTATTAGCAATCTACCATCTATGGTAGTGTAATGAAATAATTTTTATATGCGAGTGGTGAAAGAGAATGAAGCTAGTGAAATGTAAGAAGATTTTTACTAATAAAAATTTAAATTTTTTTAGAATGATTTTCTAATAAAAAATTTCTGGTATTTTAGTAATTATTTTTAGGTTAATTTTTGTTTTAGTGAGTAAAAATTGTATTTTATTTTAGTTAAATTTTTCTGTTGTATTTTATTAACAACTAGTATCAAGCTAGGTTGTCCCCTTTAATTTTTTGGTGAATGCCAAGTTATTGTTGAGGAAAGTTATGAGTATGGATATAGCTAAGTAAAGTGATATGGAAAAATTAAACTAGGTAATTTTCCCTATGAAGGTGCAAATGAAGGACAATTATTTTAAAGGATCACTATTCCGTGCAAAGAAGACCTAAGAGAAGACAACTAACAACTAAAGGGCTATGGAAAAAGCTACACAATCTATATGAAAGAACATGACATGGAACAAAGTCTTCTTGATGAGGAAGTTGTACAATCTCAAGATGAAGGATATTGCTTCAATGATAAAGCATTTGAATGAGTTTAATATAATTACAAGCTTGCCTCTATCAAAAATATTTTGGATGATTAGATTAGAGCCATCTTTTTTTTTTCTCGATAAAGACTATTCGATTAAAATAAAAAGGAAAAATATTTACATAGAGGGTTAAACCTCTGAGGGGGTAGCAACCTACCCTCTGTCAAAAAAAACTCTTGCAAGCATCCTGCTGCCTGACATTTACAAAAACATTGTTTTGTCTGATGACTATTACAAAAATGTTGTTTTGACTAATAACCATTACAAAATGCTGTGCTGGCATATCCATTTAAAACTAAAAAAATCCTGGAGACTAACATAACCAAAAAGCTTATCTTCCTGAAGCGCACTTGAAGTCCTGGCGAACTTAGTCCTGCGGAGGAGAGTTGAAATCCTTAGCGCTCGTTTGATTTACCCATTCTACCATTACATTGTCCTCAACATCCGTCGCGCTTCTACCTGGCGGTAGAACAAGATGGAGACTGTTTCCAGTGAAACGCGCCGGCTCGCATTCAATTATGGGCTCCTGAGCAGACAGGGGCTGGCCATCCGTGCTCTTCCTTTTAGAGTCATTGAGAACCGCCCCCGATGGGCTATCAGGACTGTCACTGGGCGCTTGGGAGTGCGACGGATCCGTGGAGGGATTATCCGAACTGACCTACTCCTCTTCCTCCTCAAGAAGCACTGTCACTATGGCTGAAATAAGCGGCTTGTTAAGTCGACTTCTGAACTGAAAACACGCGGAGTGGAATGAACTGTTCAGAGACGGGCTAGAACTATCCAAGGGCGGAGAGGTGGGTGAAACAGGGGCCAAGGACGGGCCAGAATTGTCAAAGAGCGGTGAGGGGGGCGGAACAGAGGTCAAAGGATCGACGCAATGCGGGACAGAACCTCCTCTACTGCAGGAACCACCCCTGGAGCCTGAATGACTGCCGCGTCTGGGGGTACCTCGTTGGCGAGGCATTGTCAAGTGAAATTGCTGGCTGAGCAAACTTGGACACTGAGGGTAGGTGCGGGGAGGCCAATAGCAGGCAAATTGCCCTGGGTTCAGACCCCCAAGAGTGACAGGCAACACCAAACTTTTGTGCCAGACCCCTAAACAGAGAGTGAACTTAAAGGAATGTAAGACAACAGTGTTGAGACCCGGTGAAAAACTGAAAAGAGCAAAAGCAGACCTATTGGACCCTCTTACCAGACCAGAACCAGCATACTGATACCTGACCCAGGGAGGCTCCCGTGCACTGCATGCTGCCCTGGAGCTCACTCTAATTAGCCATCTGAAGCACGCCTCTGTGCCAAATCTGCCGAGGTTCATGTCTTTTATGCCTTGATTGAGGTCCTCCAACCAGGAACAATGTCCTCGCCGGGCATTAACTTCCCTGCTCAGCGCCATAACTCCCAGGCTCAATCCTCCATTACGCAGGGCCTTGAATGCCTGCTCCTCACCTGCTTTAAGCCACTGAGACCTGCTGGTTATGTTGCCAGTTGCCGTCCTATCCTGTCTTGTCATGGATACGTGGTACTAGCACCCGCATCCGGGTAGATTAGAGCCATCTTATTACTGTGCTCTAAGCTTGATAGCTGGGAGAATTTGATAGTTGCTATCAACCCTTCAACACTTGTAGGGACCTTGAAGTTTGATGATCTCAGTAACAATTCAATGAATGAGGAGTTGTGTCACAAATCAATTGCGAAAACAAGAGAGGAGAAGCTCTAGTATTAACTGATCATAGAAAGAAAATTGAACGTGGTAGATAGGGGCCTTCAAAATCAAGAATGGAAAGACTTACTTGTTTTTAGTGTGAAAGGCCAAGACATAAGAAAAATATTTTTGGTTTTGGAAGAAGGGATAGGAGCACAAGGAACAAAAAAAAGTCAACAGAAATAAAAAATCAAGTAGCCCAAATGAAGGTGAGACCATTGTTTTAGCTTTTGAAAGTATTGTTTGATTTAATGTTGTAGTAGAAGAAGCTTTTTTATATTTTTATAGCAGTAACATTGATTGGGTGCTTGACTCTAGAGCATCTTACATGTGACCCCATGCAAAGATATTTTTTTTACATATGAAGAAGTTGATCATGGTAGAGTACACTTAAAAAAAATCATTTTTGTAATATTGTTGGAGAGGGAGATGTATCTTGCTAAACCATGTTAGGCATGTCTCAGAGATGCAAATGAGTTTGATCTCTATGGGATGATTGGATAAAGAAGGTTGCTCCACAACCTTTGGAAAAGGTGGCTGAAAAATTACTAAAGGGTCATTCGTCTTGGCTAAAGGATTTAAGAAAAATACCTTGTATACAAAGAGGGAAACTACAACTATATTAGATGTACTCTTGAAAAAGAAAAATAAATAGACGTAAGACCCTGAGCCACATGAGTGAAAAGAACCTAAAAGTTCTTGTTGGTAAAAATCTACTTCCATGTTTGAAATCCTATGACTTTTCTCTTTGTGAGTATTATATTTATGGTAGGTAAAAGATAGTTTCTTTTATAAGAGGTGGTCATGAAAGAAAAACAATTTTTTTTGGAATTAATATAATTTGATGTGCTTGGGCCACTAAATGTTAATTCTTTAGGAGGAGCCTCATATTTTTTTACATTCATAGATGGCGAGTCCACTAAGGTTTTGGCCTACCCTATGAAAAGTAAAGGTGATGTATTTGAGATATTTTAGAAATTTTGTGTCGTTATTGAAAAGGAAATTAATGATGGAGAATATTGCTGCAATGCATTCAAGAATTATTGTAATAAGTTTGGCATTAAACACGAGAATACTTTGCCTAGTACTGCCCAACAAAATGGTATTGTAGAAAGGATGAATCACACTATTAGAGAGAATGTTAGTGGTATGTTGTCAAATTTTGGATTGGAAAAGCATTTCTCGGTAGAAGCACTAAGGACAACTTGTTATCTTATCAACCACTCACCTTTTAGAGTCCTAGAGGGTGGTATTCTTGAAGAATTTTGGATGGGTAAAAGTCAACTATTCTCACATAATTTTTTTTGGATGTGAAGCATTTATGCATATTCCCAAAGGGAATAGAACCAAATTAGATGATAAATCAAGGAACTATGTCTTTTTGGGATATGCACATGGTGAGTTTGGTTAATGGCTATGGGATCTAGTTAATCATAAAAGTGTTAGAATTAGGGATGTAATATTTAATGAATTTGAGATGTTTAAAAGGCTTGTAGGTGAAATGGTCGTTAAGAAAATTGTTGATAGGTTTATAAAAAAGCAAGAAAATATCCCACCATTGGAAGGATCCATGCAACAAACTCAAGAACAAGATGGAAAATGAGAAGAAGAAAATTTGCCACAACCATTACAAGAGATTCAAGTGGAAAACACACCACCACAATTGGTTCGTAGATATAATAGGCCTCAAAAGCCCTCACAAATCTAGCTACCCTCAAATTATATTTTCCTAACTAATGAAGGTGAACCTAATTGTTTCAGGAAGCTTCTGAAGTGGAAATTAGCTAAAAATAGAAGAAAGCAATGGAGAAAGAAATTGACTCCTCATTGAAAAGTAAAACTTTGGTGTTAGTGAAGCTTCCATAAGGAAGAAATACCCTACAAAACAAATGGGTATATAAGATTAAACATTAGGGTGAGGATAAGAAGGAAAGATACAAAGCAAGAATGGTGGTGAAGGGATTTGCATAATAGGAAGGTGATGACTTTACATAAATTTTTTCACATGTTGTTAAAATGTCATCCATAAGAGTTATCCTTGGTCTTGCTACTTCTTTAGACTTGGAATGTGAACAATTAGATATGAAGACAACTTTTCTTCATAGAGAATTGAAGGAGAATATTGTTTGTAGGTTGAAGAAGATCGTTAGTGGGCTGAAATAGGCACCTCATGAATGGTATAAGAAATTTGATTCATTTATGGTGGAGCATGACTTCAAAAGGCTAGAGGTTGATCATTGTGTCTACATCAATATGTATGACCAAGAAAGGTATATTATACTTCTGTTGTAAGTGGAAGATATGCTAATTGTTGGACATGACAAGAATATGATTAATAGGTTGAAGAAAGATTTGGGAAGTCAATTTGCAATAAAAATTTAGGTTTAGCACAACAAATATTGGGCATGAGGATTATACGCGATAGAAAGAACAAAATGTTGTAGTTGTCACAACAAAAATATATTGAAAAGGTGTTAGACAAGTTCAATATGAAGGATGTCAAACTAGTTGATACACCCCTAGCATAACACTTAAAACTTAGTGCTGATTTGTGCCCTTATGATGATAAGAAGGAGGAAATGAGTAAAATCCCTTATGCTTCAACATTTGGTAACTTGATGTATGTCATGTTATATACTTGTCTAGATATTGCACATTCAGTGGGATTAGTGAGAAGGTTCCTTGCAAATCCAAACAAACAACACTGACAAAGAATAAAGTGGATTTTGAGGTATCTCAAGGGTACTAGTAATTATTTTGTATGTTTTTGTAATAAAAATGTTGTCCTTGAAGGTTATTAAATGCAAACATGGTGAGAGATGTGGATACTAAAATTTCCATGACTAGTTATTTATGCACTTTTGTAGGTGCAATAGTATGTTGGATGTCTAGATTGCAAAAGTAGTAGCCATCTCCACAATAGAGGCATAATACATAGTTGCCACATAAGCTTGCAAATAAATGTTGTGGATGCAACGATTTTTATGAGAGTTGGGAATGAAAAAAGATAAATATCTATTGCATTGTGATAGTGAGAGTGCTATTCATTTAGCAAAAAAACCAGCATATCATTCTAAGATAAAATACATTGATGTTCAATATCATTGGATCTATGAAGTGTTAAATGATGGGCTACTACAATTGGAGAAAATACACCCAAAGCACATTGATTTTCAGTATAATTAGATCCTTGAAGTGTTAAATGACCAGTTGCTACAATTGGAGAAAATACACACTACAAAAAATCCAACTGATATGTTAATGAAGACTTTTTTGAGGGATAAAAAAGAACTTTGTAGAACCTTGGTTCGAGTAATGCAAACATGACAAAACTTCATCTTGGGAAAGGGTTAGTAGTGAGAAGAGAAAACAATGTTAAAATCATTCACTCAAGCTTCTATTTAGTCTCAAGTGGGAGATTGGTAGCCTTCAGACCAAATCAAGTCAAAGTTGTTAGTGCCCATGGTATTGCACATGGTATTGGGCCCATGATATTGTAATGTAATAGTTTTTATATAGTGGGTGAGAAGGAATGAAGTGAGTGAAATGTAAGATGATTATCATTGTTATAATAAAATATAATAAACTTTTTCCCTGTGGTTTTTCCCCAAATGAGGTTTTGCATGGGTTCTGACTAAATGTTTTTAGGTTAATTCTTGTTTCCACAAGTGAAAAATTCATTTTATTTTTTAGTTAAGTATTTTTGATGTCTTGTATTAACACATGACTTTTACTCATGTGCTCTACACAAAGTGCACATATCTTCAACATTCCACCTTCTTTATCTTAATTTTCCTCCAAATAATCTTTTATCACCACTAAACATTCGTACTTACCATTGCATTCATTATTTATTTAATAGGATGACAAAATTAGTCTCTAACTATATATTTTTTTAATAGTATGAAAAAATTGGCCTCCAACAAGTTATTATATTAAAGTTGATTTTATTTGCAAGAATTGGACATGGCTTAAGGAGGATGACAATGTTTCATGAATACATGCATACCTGATTCGATAACTTAGATGTTGAGTCTAGTGCTAGATGTATTTCTTATTTTTTCCACTTAGGTTGAGGTTATGTTTGGGATAGTTTCAATGTTGGCCGGATTTTAGGTCCAAGCTAGCTTCAATGTTAGATAGAATAATGATTTGGTCACTTGTGAGATGTTGTGAGCTACTAGATGTTATCACTAGGGTTGTGCTCACTATGATTGTGCTAGGTAAAGTGTTATCACTAAGATTTTGGGAGGCTTAATAAAATATGGATGTCCCATGAAATAATTCCACAAGTACCTCCTACTCTCAACTCTTCCCATGAAATTTTAACAAATAACCTTATGAAAACTAAATCCCATATAAATAAACCTATTTACACCTCATAAATTAAAACCTAGTATATTATTACTTAATTATCACTATAAACCCATCTCAATAATATTAACTATTAACATTTACTAATATAATTTATCCTTACTAATATGGTAAGAATTTAATCAGTTCCCATAGTTAACATTTCTTTAATATAAATATTTTTTTTATAAATAATAAAAAATAAATATCCTCAGTTTTCTTAAAATATAAAAATAATATATCTTTAAAAATCAACTAAATCAAACTATTAAATAATTTGTTTTTAATGATTAACTATATTCGGTTATAATAACAACGTCACTGTAATGAAGATTATAAGCAAGTTTCAATTAACAAGTGTCAATTGATATCTCTTTTCAAATTATAGCATTAAAAATATTAAAAAACTTTCACTCGAATTTCATTAGAATTCTTGAGATAAATAAAGGTTTCCACAAATCAATATATACACTAGGAATCTAATCTTAAAATGAGAAGTCAAATCTTACCATGTTTTCAAAGAGTATATATACACCAGCCATTAAAATGCGTCATAAAATCTTACCATGTTTTCATAATTCAAAGTTTCCCAGCATGGCATATAAAACGGCAAAGAATATGATAATTACCTCTAAAGTGATCTAATGATAATTATAAAGGCAAGATAAACCAGCCTCGAAGGGGCAGGGAATAATAACGATAAAGATCACATATCCTTTATAAAAGTGAATTCTATTATTTATATAAAATTAATAAAATGAAGTTTTATAAAATTTAATAAAAGATAAAATGGTTGTTATTCTCAATCAGTGAAAAAGAGTGATAAGGATGTATAAATAGTGTAGAAGGAAAGATACTATTTGATAAAATATTTAAATGACTATCACACATTGCATATTTAAATAATTCAAATAAAATTTTATTTATATAAAATAATAATAGTAATTTAATTTTTATTAACAAAAAAATGAATATAATTTTTTTAGATTGATAGTAGCATTTTTTTTTAATAAGTTATGGTTCACGAACACCTTTGTCAGTGAGTGGTCGCTACATCTGGAGTCTACTAGCAAGACCTAATCGGGCTAATTCCCCCTTGGCCTACAAGCAAGACCTAACCCCAAGGGCTTCGGGTAGAATCCACCCTGTGACCTCCCGATGAGGAGGCATGGTTTTTGACCAACTGAGCTAACCCTTGGGTCTGGATTGATAGTAGCATATATAAATGGTGTTGATATTTTTTTTGTAATAATTATTTGAAGAATTATGAAAGTTGTAAAAAAATTTGATATAATTATTATTAAGAAAGAAGATAGAATAATTACTAATATTTATGATATAATTATTATCAAGAAAGAAGATAGAATAATTACTAATATTTATGATATAATTGTTATCAAGAAAGAAGATAGAATAATTACTAATATTTATGGTAAGACATCCACAATCATGATTTGATAAAATATTATTAAAGATTACCCATTGCAACAAATTAGGGATGATACAACAAAGAACATGAAATCAAAGAGAATAGATAATGTAACTGTTAGCTATGCTACAAATTCAGTGTGTAAAGGATTAAAATCTGGTTGGAAAATGGGTTTTGGTGACTAAAGAGCTCATGGTAGATTTATTTTACCCTTCCCATTTTCATGGTTCCCCCTTAATCCCTTTACAACCCCGCGAACCCCTTTTCCCTTTAGTCCCTGGGCATTTTATGTTTAAATGTGAAAACCCTAGTAGCCCTTTATAAATTTTATTAACTTATGTTTTTGGTTAAAACATTGCGCATATAATATAAAGTATAACCCTCAGTTTTGATAGAGCTCAGGCCTGCAACTTTACTTGTCACATCACTTGTCATGTCGCCCAAAGCATGTGTTTTAATCCTCCGTCCTCTGATATTCCGCCCGTGGATCCAACAGTATGCGCTTTCCCCGCTCTGCCAATCTGCTCGTCTTTATCCCACGGGGAAGTGGTTCCCCGTCAGCCACGTGCCTTAATTTTATTGCATCGCATCGCCTTGTACAAAAACCTCCCAAGCACCATAAGCAGTGCGATAAAACCGCCTTTCGCTTTCCTGTACGACTCCGGCAATTAATGCACGCGCTCTTTTAGCTCATGATCACCGTCCAATCTCTATGAGTATGATCTGGCGGCCCTCATTTCATCTCCTCTGTCATGTTACAATAACTCCTCCCGTGAAATCTCCGCTGTCCATTTTATCATCCAACGGCCAACATTCCTCCTTAGCTCTTCGTTCATAATTGATGAATTTTGCTGTGTTTTTGGCCTGTTAGTGCACACAGAGAAGTGAGTTATGATCCAACTACCTGCATTCAATCATCAGCTACCGCAGTTAAGGAGCAGCTCAATCAAGGACAAAAAAGGACACCCTCGAGCAGTTCAACTATACAACAGTTATGGAAGTTTATCCAGTCAACGTTCCACCTGTTCGAGAAGTACACCAGAGTACAAAAAGAGCCATTTTGTTCATTAAAATGTTCAGATTATAGCATAAAAGCCACATCTAACTGTAAATGTGGTTGGTGATCCATTAAGACACCTCCACGCATAGCCTAGTAGAGATATTTTGTAAACAAACTCTATATATATACTGAGAACAATGATGTAATGTTTTTTTTTTTTTGATGAGTGTTAGATGAGTGCTAGTATATTGTAAGTTTCAACTTCTGGACACTGTAAACACTGTGAGACCTACATCATCTGGTCTTCATTTCCAACTAATACAAGCTTCTTTTGCCATCATTTGCTCACTTTTCACTTCTTCTATGTTCCAGGCTGTGCCTGTTTTGCATTAATTCATGTGTTGTGAATGTTTAGCATCAGAAAGGCTGTCATCCCACCTCTGTGTTAGAGTTTAGCATGTTTCATTGAATCTGCTTGTAGGTTTCTATTGTTTTAATACCAGAGAGTTGTCATCCTGTCTGTGTATTAGATAATAGATTTACATACCTCCTTACTGGTTGCAGCTGGCCATCACAGGGTTCTGTGTATCTGCTGGTGTAATCAGTCTTCTTCATTATCACCTTTACCTTAAGTTGTGAGTAATTGGTGGTTGAAAGCCTTGTAGTTTTGGGGTGTTCACCCATGTCTGGGGTCAGTCATAGTAGGAGTGGTTATCTGGCTTGAATGTGCAACATTTCTTTCATTCATCCATCATTTTATCCAAAATTTTGTTGAATTTGTAATGTTCCCGAGCATCACTGATATACAACCTAGGTGAGTTTCTTGGGGTGATAACATTAATTGGCATCGTTGTCGGGGAGAGGAAATCGAAGTTCATCTTCCCTGGGAAAACGACACAACTTCAAGCTTTGATGACAGACAAGGTTTGAACACAATTTATGGTTGTAATCATCTGTTTGGCGACTCCATTGGTGGAAGACCAACCTTTGGTGACTCCATTTTGAAGATCTGGCTCAGTTTGTGAGACACACTCGAACAAATCCTCAGAAATCTCCAGCTGAACCATTGCGTGAACCTGAGAGGACTATCAAATCGAAGAAATTTTCACAGAAAGGGGCATCAGGATCAGGTAAGCCTAAGAAATCTAATTCATCTCTGAAAGATCAAGTTATTGCTGAAGATGTGCTATTTCAAGATTTAGAGCCCAACACTGTTAATAAGGATATTCCTTCAGAGAATAATTTAGCCCCTTGTACAGTTAGTTCCCCTTTGAATCTTAGTCCAAAGAAAGCTTCCCATTTAGTCCAAAACATTTCTTTATCTCTACCATCCATCACATTACTCCCTATTGCTCATTCTGCTACTATTCTTCCAAATATTCTAATCATGGCAGGACAACAAGCACCTACTAGAATAGAGAGAATTGTTGCTGCTAGATATGGACCTCTAGTCTTGCCTGTGCCTTTAAATCCTATGCTTGTGGGAGAATATCAAAAATATATGCCTAAATTTACTGGTAAGAGGGAGTAACAACAGAAGAACACTTTGAAGCTTTTTATAGTTATGCTGATAATTTAGACATAAGTGAAAATGATGTGTGGATGAGAGTTTTTGTCCAGAGCCTTGATGGAGAGCCTA
>APFE030425356.1:0-13353 GCA_000404065.3 Pinus taeda
CCTGGGAATAACCTTTTGCTACCAATCGAGCTTTGTATTTCTCCACCTTCCCTTCTGCATTTGTCTTCTTCTTGAACACCCATTTGCTACCAATGAGTTTCCTTCCAGCCGGCAACTCCACCAGATTCTAAGCCTCATTTTTGTGCAAAGATGTCGTTTCATCAACCATGGCCTCTTTCCAGAGTTTTCCATCCTCTGAATCCACTACTTCCTTCACAGTTCTGGGATCATCATCAGTAACAGACAAAGCAAAGTTTGAACAGAAAGCAGATGGACTATACCTTGCTGGTTGTCTTCTTTCTCGAGTTGATCTTCTCACAGTCGGAGTTTGTGGCTCTTCATCTTCTGATTCCTCCTCTGCTACAGAGTCTGATTCTTCCTCCTTTAGTTCAAACTCTATCTTCGTAGGTTCCTTTGGTTGACTTCATGTTTGATAACATCTTTCACCTCTTTTGACACCACATCTCGACTGTACACAACCTTCTGTGTGACTGGGTTCGAAAGCTTATAACCCTTTAAACCATCCTTATACCTAATAAAGATGCACTTTTCAGATTTACTATCCAACTTGGTTCGTTTCTCCTTTGGAACATGTACATATGCATCACATCCAAATACCCTCAGATGTGAAAGAGAGGGTTTCTTACCAATCCATACTTCTTGTGGAGTCAACTAAGCAGTTTATACGGGATGAATTCCATTGAAGTCGTTATGTTGTCCACCCCATATATGAGAAACTATTTTCTACAGTTAATAATGGTATTTTTTGGCCTAGCATGAGGAAAGATATTTTTGAGTATTTGGCCAAGTGTTTAGAATGGCAGTAGGTTAAATGTGAGCACCAACATCCTACTAGATTGTTTCATCCACTATCCATACCTGAATGGAAGTGGGATATGATTACACTAGATTTTATAAATGGACTACCCATATCATAGAAGAAAAAAGGCTCTATAATGGTAGTAGTGGATAAATTTAGAATGTTAACCCATTTCATAATTGTTAAATCTACATACAAAACTACCCAAATTGTAGATATATTTATGAAGGAAGTATTCAAATTACATGGGATCTGCATTTTGGAAACCTCTCTTTACTCAATTGGGTACATAAGTTCAGTTAAGTACTACATACCATCCAAAAATTGATGGCAAAATTGAATAAGTGAATCAAGTGCTTGAAGATATGTTATGAATGTATATGATGTAGTAGCCAACGAAATGGGAGGAGTACCTTCATTTAGTAGAGTTTGCATGCAATAATAGTTACCATGAATCATTAAAAATGAGTCCTTTTGAATTAATGTATGGGAAAAGATGTAGAATACCTACTAATTGGAGTATCCCAGAAGACAAGCTAATGTTAGGACCTGACATGTTGCTAGAAATGGAGCATGTATTAAAACAAGTGCGACAAAACTTAAAGTCTTTACAAGGTTGACATAAAACCCATGCTCATAAATAAAGGACCTATCAGTAATTCCATGTAGGTGATCATGTCTATGTAAAGGTTAAACCGAAGAGGAGTGCTCTAAGATGGGGAAGTTGTACGAAATTAGCACCCCGATATTGTGGACCTTTCCAGATATTGGAAAGGATCAGACCTATTGTGTATCAACTCACCTTACGAAGTCACATATGAATTCATAATGTGTTTCACGTTTCCCTGTTAAAGAGATATGTGTATGATCCCAAAAATATTATAAGTTGGCAAAATGCATATGCAACTTCATGTTAAGTTGGAAAGTATACTTATTGATCTGATGACTCAATAGACTAAAGGATTTATATATTGTGGAACAGGTTGAACAATACGAACATTTTCTAATAAAAACTTTGCATATTCTTGACCAAAGAGAAATAACATTGCAAAGGAATTCTATCACCCAAGTTAAATTGCAGTGGAAGCACTTTAGCGAGAGGGAGCTACTTGGGAAGATGAAAAATTTATGCAACAAGCATAACCTGATATGTTCCGAGAATAAGCATGAACATCGAGGACGTTGTTCTGCACATGGAGGGGGAGAGGTAAGACTCCCATTTATTATGAATGTTTTCCCTTTACTGTCTCTTACTTTCACTAAATAAGAATTAAACAAGTAAGGGCTTATTTTAAAAGCCTAAATGGAGCTTGATATTTAAGTAATTATTTATTATTAAATGAATGAAAGGTTTTGGTAAATCTCAGAAGCTCAAGGAAAGGTCCAAAATGAATTCTTGAACTTCCAGATGGTTACTGACAATTACAGTTCTCTCTTTCCCTAGAGGTTAAAATAATTTGAGTGGGAAAAAGAAGGGGTTAGCTAGCCAAAAATGAAACATATAAAGAGAGAGGATGAACGAAAATTTATCATCTCATCTGAAGCTGGGAGGGACGTTTGCATGGAGTATTTCTTCATTTGGACTAGAGCTATTGGAAATCTCCCAAACTGGCTTAAGTCTATAAAATTATTTGCTCGACAGGGTCCTGAAGATTGAGAATTGGCTAGAGAGTTGTTATTTATCTAACCATTCTGGAAGCAAGGAGCTGGGGGGGGGGGAATTAGACGTGATTTCCAATCGCATTGGAAGGTTGGTGCGACCTTTCTGGGTTGAGTTTTTGGGACAAGCCTAAGCTAGTTCAGATAACTGTGACTATTACTTCCAGAATTTATGTTTGTGTGTGGTTCTGTTTCCTTACAATGAATTATGTCTTGAAATAATTAATTTTTTGATTTGATGGGGAAATGTATTATCAATTCTTTGGAGTAGAAATATGCTTTAGGCATGACTCAACATGAAAAGTAAAAAATGTCTAGCCCCAAACGTATTTAAGGTTATCATTTTAGTATAGAAATCGCAATGAGGGGGAGCTATTTAGTTAGTGAATCCAAGTCATAGATAGCAACAAGCCCTCTGCAAATGGGTAGTATACACTAGCTCTAAGATGTGAGTCAGGGATTGCGGTTGAACTCCTAGTTTTATCCCGGAGTGGTCCAGAACTAGGCTACATTAAAGTAAGATTGCCATGGGCGGAGATAAGCCTGAGGAAATTCTGGACTCGTTATCGTCGGGTAAGTATAGAACATGCATAAAAAATATAGTAATATTTCAAGCTCGAAGGTTCAACATTAAAGATAATACATACAATCTCTAATTGCAACAAAAATGTATGTCGTGAGTACTGTGTGAATCAAAATTTTGTTCATACCCTCATTATTCAATTTAAATAAAAATAATAAAGGATAGCTAAAACAGAAAGTAAAATAGTATTGGTTGAACCCAACCTTACTTTGAAAAAAAACACATTAAACGTAATTATATCATGAAAACAAGTACACACATTTATAATATGAGGAAAAATGTTACAACACGAAATCGTTGGTAACTACCCTTAATCAAATTAGAAATGTATTGCAAATTCCAACTAAAATTTAAGTGAGAAAATTTCTGAGAACATGAGATTCCTTTCACATGACAAGCAGAGCGAACTTACAATTTAATTTACGTCCAAAATTCAGAACTTATTTTCTTAAGAAAAAAATTTGCAATAGCGAAATTTGTAATATAACAGATAAAAATAACATAACGAATACCCTGGTCATGGGTTGTAACTATTGGGCAACCAACAAATTTCCTATGCTAAAGGCCATAATACATTAAACCCTTCTCGATTTCCAATGAAAACGAGAGATTGTCGAAAATCACCTTCTCGATTTCCAATGAAAACGAGAGATTGTCGAAAATCTAATTTTAACCACAACAGAAACCCTCCACAAGGGTTAGTGGAAAGATTTGAAGAGGAACTAAAAGCAAAGGGTAAACGAAAAACCAAGCTAGAATAGGCAAACACTGGGGTAAGAGCACGTCACAACAACTGTGAACATCCAACTACAATTTATTAAAAATGAAGTCGAGCAGGAAGCACACCTGCAAGAAACCAAGGTGATACAAAGGGGTCACTTTCATGGTAGGATAAATCCTAGAAATTAGCAGATAAACCAAAATTGTGCTCAGGGAGGCCAAAGATTCCTTACCTTAGAAGAGGGAAGAATCGGGCCTCTACTCATCGCAAGCCTGAGATAGAAGAAGTCGCCCTGTTGGGCAACAACAAAGGAGAGATATTAATCGAGAGAACATAGGGGGGAGTCTCTTACTGCCCTGGTAATCGAGTAGATTCCATTCCATGGCCTTGAATAAACCATGACTGACCCTAGCATACCTATGACAAAGAAGATCTATCATTATAATATTGCAGGAAACAAATGTGTAAGCTTGTAACATATCCAAGGGTAATTGGATAAGGAGTGGTGGACTTTACCTGCAAACTACCCAAAGGAAGAAACCCTAGATGCCAGAATCAAGTTGCACACCGACAAAACCCCTACTACTGAGCAATGAAATTACTGAACAAGACGAGAGGGTGCGAGGCAGGTAGTTACCCAAGAAATTGAACCATATATCTCCACCATTGGATGAGGCGGTGAGAGATCTGCAGTCTTCCGTAACCTAGGTATCATCCAGAGTGGAGGTATCAAGTCATATTGAAGGAATGTCGCAGGTCATGGAGAAGCATCGTAACATATGACCTAGGGTGTGGAGAAAACCCCTATCTTAACCTTAGGATCGGTGAAACATTAACGATACAAACATCTACCACTAAAGATTAACAGTGCTTTATATTTTCTCCCTTTTCCTCATTGCCGGCTTCACAGTTGCGTCACTCGTAGATATATGCTCTCGATGCATGTGACTGTGACTCATTATATTTTCTCCCTTTTCCTCATTGCCGGCTTCACAGTTGCGTCACTCGTAGATATTGGCGGCTTCACAGTTGCGTCACGGATAATCTGAATATTCATCGTCCACACGTACAGTCTCCTCTCCTCTCCTGGACTATGTATGTGTGAATATTCCAGGGTTTGGTACTAGGCTTAACCTCCTCATAGCATAGCATAGCATAACATAGCCGAGATGGGGGGCGTTGATTTTGAAGGTTTCAGGAAGTTGCAGAGGGCAGAGGGCTTCGCTTCGATCCTTGCTATCGGCACTGCCAATCCACCCAATGCTGTGGATCAGAGCACATATCCAGATTACTACTTTCGAATCACCGGTAACGAGCATAACACAGAGCTCAAGGATAAATTCAAGCGAATATGTAAGTTTCAGTTTCTTCATTCAGGCGCGATTCAGATTCAGTTTCAGTTTCAGTTACAGTTATTATTATTATGTCATTACATTAGCCAGCCAGCCAGCTAGTCAATTTAGTGGCTTCCGAGATCTGCAGTGCTTACTTTTCAAATTTAGTGGCTGTCAATTTTTATTAGGTTACTCAAATGATTGAATTAAGTTACAATATAGGAATGGTTTATCAAATTTAGTGACTATAACGTTTTTTTTTTATCACTTATATAACTAAATTTAAATATGGTAATCGTTTATCAACTTTAGTAACTATTTTTTTATATAACTAAATTCAAATTCCCAAAAATATAATTTTAAATTCAGATTCCCAGTGTCAATTTTAGCAATCACCCATTGACTCCCTTTTCATAAATAAACAAAAATAATTGACTGTCAAATTAACGACTGTTAGCTTCATATCAAATGGACTACAAAGCAATAATGCCGGAGAATCCGACTTAAAATCTCTTCAACTACGTCGTACCGTTTTCGCTTGCGGGTCGCGATTTGATAATGGATTTCCTGTTCTTCAAAAATTATCCATTCGCATTTCTCCAAACCATCCGTATATTAAAAAATTAAGTAAATTAGTAAAAGAACAACTAAGTAAATTAGTAAAATAATTTAATTCTATTATTATAATTAAAAGATAAGTGAATGTAATAAATTATTTTGAATGTACCAGCATAACATTTTACAGTCTTTTTTTTAGCGAAATTTTAGATTTTTAGTTAATAAAATTTAGGACGACCTAAAATAAAATAAAAAGATGAACGAATGTAAAATATTATTTTGAACGTTACTTTTTACGGTCTATAGTTCCAAATTTTAAATGAAAATTTTGATTTTTACTTAATATAATTAGTAACTACCCAAAATAAAAATAAAAATAAAAAATGAGTGAATGTAACCAAAATATTTTGAAACACACCGGCATTGCTTTTTACGTCTTCTATAAAGATAAGTGAATGCAAAAGAATATTTTGAAATGCACATTTTACGTCTTCTATAAATTATAGATAAGTGAATGCAAAAGAATATTTTGAAATGCATCGACATTACTTTTTACGTCTTCTATTTGCTATAAAAAAAAAATGAATAAATGTAAAAAATAAATAAATAAATAAAATGTAAAAAATAAATAAATAAAAAATGAATGAACGTAAAAATAAATAATTGGTTCCGTACGTAAAGCACATTGGCTGGACATGTAATTATATTTTAATATTCCACGTGTTTAATTGGTTCCCTACGTAAAGCACATTGGCTGGACGTGTAATTATTATTTTAATATTCCACGTCTTCCATCCATCCATGTATACGTACGTCACTCATGCCTTTTCCTCTCCTCATTCGCGGCTTCACACTCACTCTCTTACCTCCATTTCCACCTCTTCACACCCACGTGATGGATAATCTAATTTACACTCTCGTCCACACATTTAGATATTTACATTATTTTAAAATCTTATTAATATTAATGGCATCTTATTTATTTAACAAATAAACTATATATTATAATTTAAAGAGGTTTAATGGTTAATAAAATGTGCTTTTTAATTTTATTTTTAATATATATAATTATAATTTCAAATTAATAGGTCAACTTACTCTATAATACATAAAATATATACAATTTCAAAATTACTTTCCCAACATAACTTATGTTACAATTAAATGTTACTTATGTCAGTGGTACCTTTAACCCCCTTCTAGAAAAAATCTTTGTGAATATAATTCTTATGAATATCAATCTTATACCGAAATGATATTTTATGTACATTATCAAAAAAGTCATGCGGCCATTAACATGCAATAATCATATAGATAATCCCAACTTTTAGAAGTGATTTCACATGCAACACCTATTTTATAATTAAATGTTACTTATGTCAATAGTACCTTTAACTCCCACTCCCTTTCCGAACAAATTTTTATGAAAATAGTTCTTATGGATATCAATCTTATAAATTATGTATTGAAATGATATTTTATGTAAATTAACAAAAACGCCTTGCAGCCATTAACATGCAATAATCATATAGATAATCCCAACTTTCCGAAGTGATTTCACATGCAACACCTATGTTAATTATAGGTCACAGTTTCTATCTTAAGAATTATAACTCACACAACACCTATGTTAATTATAGGTCACAGTTTCTATCTTAAGAATTATAACTCACGCAACACCTATGTTAATTATAGGTCACAGTTTCTATCTTAAGAATTATAACTCACGCAACACCTATGTTAATTATAGGTCACAGTTTCTATCTTAAGAATTATAACTCACCCTTTCAAATTCCAAGAAGGTACACTTTCACTGTGTCTTTCTTTCTTGATAAAAGGTTACCATTTTAAATTCTAAAAAGCAGAGTATGTCATATTATATTACTAAAACTAGCTAAAAATCAAATTGACTGCTTTAATAATGTAATGTCAATGCCACTCTGACCACTCCACTCCTTCCTCCTATATTCATACTCATGTTCTTATGCTCTCCCTTATGCCTTGCATATATCAAATTAAAATATGAATGAATGCTTGGAATACATATATGAAAAGATGAATGAATGTTAATAAATATTTCGGATTGTACTTTCTTGTAGCACATAACATTTTACGTTCTTTCCTCTATATCCAATCAGGTGGAGGCAAAGCCCAATCTGCTTTACAATACAAGTCTTTTTATTCAAACAAGTCCCAACACATATTACTTCAATTGATGAAGTATTCATACAAATTCTCCACAAAATCTCTTCATAAAAAAATTTCAATATTTATTACAAATATCTGAAATTTGTGTTACAAAAATATGACTAAAATATAGGACATTCGAAATTAATGAATCTCCTTGGCACTATCTTTGAGGATTGTTGCTGATAAGGAACAACAATTCAAATTTGATAGCAAGTCTTATCTGATGAGGTGACACTTAAGTCACTAACTACCCATGAAATTTTTCCGTGTGGAATACTGAAAAATAGGGTCTAGTGATCCCTTTGAATATCTCATCCCTTGGGAGCAGTACAAAAATTGACAGAGGTTTTTGTATATGAGCATGTTATCAACAAAAAAAATCTTTTCTGTTTGTGAAAATTAATTTCCATCTGTTTTGGAAACCACATTTGGAAACGGTGACTTAAAACATGAAATTTATGGAAAATATACCTTCAAAGATTCATGGAAATCTCCCTTGAGACATGATTTTGTAAATGGGTCCATTCTGGGCAAAAACCTCTTTAGTTTTCATAAATGTGTTCTTATTTGTTTGAAAACCATGCTCAAAATAACTGTGTTGTATGGGAAGAAAAACTTAGTTTTCACTTATTACTTTTTCAACTCGGTGCTCACTTTAATTTGCCAACACTCACTATTCAGGTTTGGGTTTCTTGTGTTGTTGGGATGAAACTGGGAAGAAAGGCCATTGGGCAATTGGAGTCACAGTCACAGGTTTGTGGTGATCAAATACAAAGTTTACACGCTAAACTTACACGTCAGGTTAGGCAAATTCACTAGATCCTTTATGATATATGGCGTGAATGAGAGGAAAAGATTTAGAGATCTAATTAAAAATAGAGCATTTAAGAATTCTGATTTTAATCTTCAGGCGAAAACATAAAAATTATTCTTAAGCTAGAGACATAGTGTACATTCAAACAAATTGTGTTCTTTGTCTTCTTAGAACAATTCAGAATTTTAGAATCACATATGAGAATAAAAGGAAAAACAATTGACAAGGAAAGATGCACTTCACCAATAAAAATGACACAAGAATCATGTAATGATTGCCTTGTATTAGTAAAAATCTCATCAGTGGTGGCTTTGTGAGCTGCTTTACAATACAAGTCTTTTTATTCAAACAAGTCCCAAGTCAGTATGCATCGCACTTTTTGCATGTGGCAGGTGAGATGCATCGCACCCTCAGCACTAAGCAATCTGTATGGTCCAATTTTGACCCGTTCTGAGCAATTTTCCATGTAGAATTTCTAGGAGACGATGTAATCAGCTGACCTTGTTCCTTTAGGGTGTGAAACAACACTTTTAGGGACTCAGAAGCCCTTGGTTTATGGACATATATGATTGGGGTTGCAGTGCCCAAATATGTCTATAGCAGTTGCCCCCTAAAGATGAGGTCTTAAATCTTTTGATGTTGGGTGAAATGCTTTATCATGAGGATCCGAGGTTTTTCGAACTGGAAGGCAACCTCTAATAAGATACAACACAATATATTATCTTCATAATATTTTCATGATCTAGCTGAGGCGGGCATTCCCATGCTCAGCTTTATAAATTCATTTTCATGTACATAGGACAGACAACTGTCTGTGTGGTAGACTGATGATTCTGGTAGAGCCATCATCCTTTTGCTTAGATGATTATCTATGCAGCAATGATGTACATTTGATGTCTTTATTTTCCTGAATATATCGCAGCCCAGATGGATGAAACTAGATCCGGGGTCTTCAAAACTTGTTCAATCTTCGCCAGAAATACAAGTCGTTCCATGTGAAAAGATTTTCTGAAGTCGAACATGGAAAGACATTACCTGATTACCAGCCAATGATGTAAGTTGTTAACAGGTGTGAGAGGAATCATCGATAATGATAATGACCCTCAAGGTACTGCAATACAATTCACGTGGTGTGAATACATGAGTCGATGTCGAACACCATGCAAAATATTTTGATCGAAGGCCATTGATGTAAACCTGTCGCCGGAAGTGAGAAACTTGCCATTGAGGCATACAAGCTTCAAAGTACTCAAAGGGTTGTTCCTAAGTCAACTTCTTGGATAATGAGCTAATGTTGACAAGAAGTGACCCGTCGTAGGAGGGCCTTAATGAATCCCACATCTACGACACAGAACGGAGCAAATGAGTTTGTGGAGGTGAAAACGATCTAATGATATAGGGTTCAGGGTGGTGGTCATGAAGGAATGAAGCATGAAGGTATTGCAGTGGATGAGACACAAGCTGGGTTGGTGAATTCTCTGAGCGACTTCTCTTGAGCATATCAGCGACACTGAAATGGATTGGTAGCGTTAACCCCAAATATGGATGGTACGGTGGACCTATGGTGATATGACCGATGAATGGAATAACCCAACCCGACTCAATCATGGTGATGGAGTGAAAGTGTCATGTTCAAGAGAGACTTGCTATTCGAGGGTCTCACCCTTGGTATTCTGGATGTGAGGACCGACGAGATGCCTCTAAGATTACAACGACATACCATTGGCGTGCTAAGTCGATGGACTAGCCTCTTACGCATGATTGCACAAACGGTGACTTGTTCTCACCAACACCATTAGACTAGGGTGCCCCCTAGAATTTTGAGTTTTTGGGTCATATGACCGATTTTGTCTTGGACACAAAACACTATGTACAAACTATAAATAGTTATATATATTTTTTATTTTCGGAGCTTTATTTTGGTTAAGTTATATGATCCTGATGCAAATATGGATGAAATGCTTTCTTTTTATAAATGTTGCAAATGTCTATCTAACACATAATTTGCTAATGAATCAATTAATGTGTTTAAGTTTCTGGAAATATGTTGATATTGGATAGAATCAAACTGCTTTTTCCAAAATCTTGACCCTTAGGAACATATGATAGATAGTTGGATTCCACACAGAATAGATGCCGGTAAGTTGTAGAATGACAAGTTGTGAGTCTAGCCTGACAACAAGTCGGCATATTCCATGTGCGATGGCATTAGAGAGGATCTCTATCAACGCGTTGTATTCAACGATGTTGTTCATCGATCGACCAATACATACCCCTCTAAAACTTACTAATTCACTGCTTAGATCAAAGATGGCCCAGGCTGCAGAAGATAGGTTCCATGAACTACGACTCGCTCCGTCAGCATATCCAACAAATGACTCCAATAGGTTTGAAATTTGCAACAAATGTAAAAGCGGATTACCTAACCAAAACGATAACTCTTAGTGAAAACAAAAATGTAACAAAAGCATATGAAGAGGTTACTATAGTGAGTTAAGCATAGTAACGCTTAAGGTACAACCCGTTTCGAGGTTGCGACAGTGGAATCCCATCATAATCTACTAGCTCGTAGGCCCCTTTTGCTAGCACATGCTTAACAATATAGGGGCCCATCCACAAAGACTAGAACTTAGCTACTCCCAATTTATCGGATTCCTGGTTGTAAAGTAAGACTAGGTCACCTTCTAAGAAGACACGGGGTTTGACATTCTTGTCAAACTGCGCCTTGACTCGTTTCTTATGCGCTTCGTTAGCTAAGGTGGCATCACGACGGGTTTCATCTAGTTGGATTAATTCCAAGAAACGAACCTCCTCTTCTGAAGTTCTGGGGAGAAGGTCGATTGTGAGCTTGAGAGATGAGATTTCGCACTGAACTGGTAAGATTGCTTCCAGGCCATACACCAGCTGAAAGGGTGTAAACCCGGTTGCATTTCTTACCGATGTCCGGTATGCCCACAAGGCTGAGTATAGGATTAGGTGCCAACTCCATTTATGGACTCCAATCATCCTTTGCCATGCATTTCTGGACTTTGTTGACTGCCTCAACTTGCCCGTTAGCTTGTGGATAATACAGAGTAGAGCTGTCGTGGGATAGTCCTAATTTGGTAGCCAACTCGACCATCATGTGATTACGGAAATGTGATCCATGATCTGTGACTATAGATTGTGGAACACCGAATCTGGGGACTACATGATTGGAAAAGAAAAGAGCAGTCATTTCGCCACTGTTGTTTAATGTAGGAATCACCTCGACCCATTTCATAAAATAGTCAACTGCGACTATGATATACCCATGACCCTTAGTTGAGGTGGGGTTACATGTCATGAAATCTATGCCCCATTTGGCGAATGACCCAACAGTGACTACTGGCTGCAAAGCTGTGGGTGATATTTTGGTTTTGTGGTCGAAGATTTGACAAGCATGGAAACTTCTGACTGTAGTTATCCAATCCTTGAACATTGTTGGCCAGAAGTATCCTGCTCGTAAAATATTTTGTGACGTAGCATAACCAGATTGATGCCCCCCACACGCGCCTAAATGCCAATCTTTCAGGACTTTTTTGGCCTCCTCATGGATGAGGCACCTTCACAGAACTGTATCGATACCACAACGATAAAGTGTATCACCAATGATCATGTAGTCTTTTGCTTGGTATCGAGTACGTCGTTGATCTGAGTGAGCGGTATTAGACCTATATGTTTGGGTCTAGAGATAGATGATTATATCTCCATACCACGGATCGCTTGAAGATATCAAAAACAAAGATTCATCCATGATTGTTGTTTTGGATGTTGAATCGTTGGACAATGATGGGAAGTCACATAGTAACACCGCGAAAGACAGGGATCTCTTTGATTTGGGTTGTACGAATTTCAGATTAAACTCTTGCAAAATTGCTTTCCATTTCAAGTATTTGCCCCCAAGCAACTGTCGTGACAAGATGTAAGTCATGGGGTTGCAATCCAACATAATGGTAGTTTTTCGAAAGAGGACATAATGTCGAAATCTCTGCACTGCTTGAACAGCTGCGAGAGCCAGCTTTTCAACATAGGAGTACTTTCTTTATGTATTATTTAAGTTTCGACTTAAATAATAGACAGGATGTTCGTTTCCATTGTCTTCTTGAACTAAAACCATTGCGATGGTCGTATCCGCTGCAACCAGATACAGGTTAAAGTCTTTTTTATAATCAGGAGCATACATCAATGATGCTTTTATTAGGGATTCCTTTAGAGCATCAAAGGAAGCTTGCGCAACCTGATCCTAGTTGAAGGTTACTTATTTTTTCAACAGACATGTATAACCCTTAGCAAGTTTGGCATAATTTGGAATGAACCTCCTCAGAAGTTTGCTTTCCCTTGGAGTTTCTGAATCTGAAGCAAATTTGAAGGTGGATGTAGATCGATGATTGCCTGAACCTTACAGCGGTCGAGGTGAATCCCATCCTTTGAAACTACAAAGCCAACTAAATGACCAGAACTGACACAAAACACACACTTGTGTGGATTGAGATGTATCTTGTAGTTTTGGCAACATAGAAATATTGCTCTCAAATGCCGCGGATGATCGGTCCGCTTTCGCAAATGAGCCGGAAGATCATCGAGGTATGGTTGAATGATGTTCTTGATGTCATGGAAGGCATAATTCATTGCCATCTAAAAGGTTGCCCCCCA
>APFE030425362.1:1896-37377 GCA_000404065.3 Pinus taeda
AAATATGCTTACAACCAGAAATGGAAATAAACCAGCTAGGGCAATGGTAGCTTATCTCTGAGAAGAGATGTGTGGCTACATGCCTCTGAACTATGTTACAATGAGGCTCAAAAGCCTATTTATTGTTGAGAAACAATGGGAAACCCTTCACATTCCAAAACCTAACCCTATAAGATGAAACGCTGAATTGTGGACCCCGTTTCTGGGTAATTTGTTACATCAACTTCCTGGGGTCGCGAATTGGTCGTATTATCTCCGTTTGACACGCATGATAGCCCGTTGGAAAGATCTCTCCAATGAATATGACGGAAAGGAGGATTTTTAGATACAATAATTGCTGGCAGTAGATTTCCCACAAAATGTCGTTTAGGGCCTCAAAACGGCTCCGGAAGTTTAGGACCCAAAAAACTGATAAAAATACTAAACTGTGCTATAATTAAGGAAAATGAAAAAACTGAAAGAAGCACTAGAGGGGATCCAAGTGGAATTAGCGGGTGGCCACCAATATCCACCTAGATCACTTCCTCATTCTTCAATATTTGTGTGTTGATCACAACTAGATTATTCTTCTCTATGTGGCTGGACTTTACACGGAGATTGATGTTGGATAATCAATTTTCTTCCTACATCCATAAAAATGTTTCTTTACTCTCTTTGGAAATGATTTGCAGAAGGATAGTTCTTTATACTCCATTTTTGTTATTTATGCCTAATTACATAGCTAAAATTTGTTGTTATTTATGCCTAATTACATAGCTAAACTTTGTTGAATCTTCTTCCCCGACTGTAGAATTTCAACATTGAACATCTTCAGTAGGTTCCTGTTTGTTATTCCAAGGTGAAGGTTCCATTTTCTAATTTGGTTTCTTTGTAGAGGATGGGCAACACATTTCAGCTTTGTTAAATTCTATCTTTTGGGAAAATGCCTTTAATTCTATTGAAACTCTGATTATTAATATTGGTATGTATATATATTAGCTAGGTTTCTCTAGTGTTTATGATTTTTGTTTTGGATTGTATGCAGATATCTAAAGACTCCGCAGACTTGACTTTGTATTGTGAGTACAAGTAGATAAGCAATGGAAGCTACTAATTACCTTTATGGTTTTTCTATTTCATTTGACTATGAGGAATTTTCAAAGTTTGATCGACATTGAAATATTTTGAACTCTTTAGGGTAAACTACCTCCTCCAATGTTTCTGTTTCAGTCCGCATTTGTTGCTTGCCCTAATCGAGATGAGAGCTCATGGCGGTATCACTGAGAAAAAAGTATTTCTTTTTATTTTTGAGGGAGTTTCCAACAAATTCTAGTTTTCTGGCTCACCATCCAGAACTAATGTGCATGTGCACAAAGACAATTTCATAGACCGGGTTCGACTCTCCCTGCTAAAAATAAAATTCCTTATTTATTATCAGGTATATATATGTCTAAAAAGAAGTCCAGTGGGAAATTCACAGAGCTCAAGAATGGTGTGCAGTAACAAGATTTTTTCCACATTGATGACCTCTTGGACTTCTCCAATGAAGAGATAGCTGGACCCATTGGAGGCGATGACAATAATTGGGAAAGTTGCACTAATACCACTGCAATAGAAACAGATTCCTCTACCATTACCTAGGCAAATACTATCAGCTACAATTCCTCTCTGGATAGAAAGAGCTTCAGAGCATACAATGTTCTGGAAATTGATGCAAACAATAATGGTCATCTCTATGTTCCAGTAAGTATGAATTACTAAGTTCATTTCTGCATATAGTATTCAGTCTAACTCCAGGTAATGCATGATGTTAACCTTTCCATTTGGTTTTTCTCTCAAAACTCATCTTGAAGAATTTGGACTGGGTTTATTCTATCTAAAGGGTATTTCAATCCAACCTTTTTCTTCTTGAAAAATTTGGAATGGATTTTTTCTATTTAAGGTTTATTCCAACTTGTCAATTCAGTTATCTTTTTGAGCAATTTGGAATGGGTTTCTTCTATTTAAGGTGTATTTCAACTTTTTGTGGATTAAGTTGGATTGCTTTAATTAAAGTCTATTTCCTCCAATGGATGGTCTGTTACACATTGTGAACCATGTTCATACATTGGGTGAAGCATTATATATTTATGGTTACTGAGCATCGATTTTCAATAGGGAATATATTTTCATGGATGATGATATGTTTGTTGAGATGGGTTTTTGTTATTTATGTAACAATGCGATGATCTAGCAGAGCTAGAATGGCTTTCCAATTTTGTGGACTCATTTTCAATTTTGCTAGTCTTTTTTGTCATGGCCTCGTATTGCTTGTAGGAGTTGCATTTTCCAAGCATATTGTCAACTTACATCCATATATTGATGGTGGCAAGTTTACGCATCATCTAGAGGTTCACATTGAACACCCTGGCTTCAGAACCCACTTTCCTTTTGTTGTGGTCCTTATCTGTGGTGTCCAATATATGAATTCTTCCTTTTTTCTTTGGAACTACATTGATTGATGCCCATGTTGGTGGTGTGAACGATATTGCTTTTGCTTACCCTAATAATAAGCAGCTCTGTGTTATCAATTATGGACCTGATAAAGCTATTAAGGTATAAGTTCCAATCCTTTATGCTATACCAGACAACTAGTGAAGCCAATAACAACTTATTATTGAAAGGTCACCATATAGATATTTTTAGATGTGATAGATTGGTCTCAGGAGTGTTTAGTGACTTGAGCGGGTATGGGATGTTGTAACTGGCACTAAGCAATACACATTCGAAGGCCATGAAGCTCCTGTATATTCAGTTTGCCCTCATCATAAGGAGAATATCCAGGTCAGTTATGATATGAGTACCGGAATAAAAAAACCTATCGATAATTTTTTTGAGAAGCATCTCTCTACTTTTGAAGGGTTTCCTTAATTGGGTACTAGTTCATGCTTGTATTTTGTTGGAGGCTATCTATGCATGTAATTGTATTGTGCACTTCATCTTGTATTTGTTTGTGGTTAATGGCAGTTCATTTTATTTATGGCCATTGATGGTAAGATCAAAGCTTGGCTTTATGATCTACTAGGATCTAGAGTAAATTATGATGCCCCTAAGAATTGGTGTACTACAATGACTTACGGTGCATACGGAACATCGTATGATTAAGTTTCCTAAACTCTTATGCTTTTCATGATGAATATTTAGCTATGTCATTTCAAGGGCGATAAGGATGCTTCTTTAATTCATTGAATTACATGTGGGATTATGCTCTTCTCATGTGCAACAAGCAAAGAAGGTGACTCGTACTTGGTTGAGTGGAATGAAAGTGAGGGAGCAATCAAGCAAACATATTGTGGATTCCGCAAATGGTTCTTAGGAGTTTTACAGTTTGATACAACGAGAAACATGTTTTTAGCACCTGGTGATGAATTTCAAATTAAGTGTTGGGACATGGATAATAATAACATTTTGACAACTACTGATGTCGAGGGTTGTTTTCCTGTAGGAAGATATTTTCCATTTTGGTTATGATAAAATATAAAATCTGAAACTCTGATTGTTATCTATTTTAAATTAGGTATATGCCCATCTTGTTTCTTGTCAAATTTTGCAGGCAAGTCCTCGCCTCCGTTTCGATAAGGAAGGGTCCTTACTTGTTGTGACTACAAATGTGTTATGAAACCAGCTCAAGAAAAAGATACAAAAGATAGATTATGCCTTAGAATTCAGCCTCTTCGAGGGGGAAAACTCCTTTACATTACATAAATGAACAATTCTTGGATGATACAAATGAAAATACCTCCTTTCTATATATAGGAGTTCTAAGGGGTCATAATATAATCAGAGCTGACATAACAATAATAATGTAACGACATAATAATAACAATACTGGGCTTCTATGGGGCACAATAGTAAGAATATGGGCACTACATGGGTAAATCAATATAATAAGGGGCTTATACTAATAACAATAAGGGGTTACACTAGTTGTATAGGGGCCTAACATGCCCCTCTCCTTCAAAAAGTGTTGTCCTCAACGCTTGAGTAGTTCTTGATGCTTCTGTATAAAATTCTTGTCCTCCCATGTGGAATCTTCAGCGGGTGAGTTCTTCCACTTGATGAGATACTCTGAAATTGATTGATTCCATCGTTGTCGGGTTCTTTCTGTGATTGCTCGAGGTTCCAATATGATTTTTCGTTCCTCTTCAATTTATGGCAATATTGTTTGAATTGGGATTTTTTGGAACTTTTGAATAAGTGGCCATACTTCTTCGTCCTTCTTCCATTCATCCCTTGCTTCGTTTATCCAATCTGGTTGGATAATAGAAATAAAACAAAACAATGCTTCCACATCCTCATCCTTTCTTGAGAGTGCATCTGCAACAAAAGTTTTCTTCCATTTTCTATAGATGATGTCAAATTCATAACCCAACATATTTGTGACACATTTTTTCTATTCTTCTAAAGATAGTAATTGTTCTAAAAAGTATTTAAGACTATCATGATCCATTTTTACCTTGAAGTGTCTTCCCATTTGGTAATGTTGCCATTTTTTAAGTGCAAGTAGTATTGCCAACATTTCCTTCTCATAAATAGCTTGCTTGAGATGTAGCAGTAAAAATACGCAATCACCTACATCAAAACATTTGTCACTACGATGTTGATCTACCTTTTGCTTCATTCAATTTTGCACCAAAGTGGTGTTATCCTTTAAAGGTTGGAGAACTTGTTGTTCATGCTTGATGTGATCTTTCACTACTTGAACCTTTTTCTTCTTGATATGTCCTTCTATCTTTAGAGTTTGAGGAGTGGGAATTTCTTCCAATCCTTTACAAGATATGGTCGAATTCATTTCTTGATGCTCGATGTGATCTTTCACTTCAACAATTTTCGTCTTCATATGTCCTTCTATCTTGATAGTTTGAGGAGTGGTAATTCTAACCAATGAATTACAAGATATGGTTGGATTCATTTCTTCTTTATCAATGCGATCTTTCACTTATTGCACCTTTTTCTTCTTGATATGTCCTTCTATCTTGAGAGTTTGAGGAGTGGTAATTCCTGCCAATGCTTTACAAGATATGGTCTAATTCATTTCTTCTTTCTCTGGGGTTGGGTCCTAGCATATATCCTCTTCTTTTGAAGTTTCTTGACCCTTTTCTTCCTCCTCTTCATACTCTATGTAAAATAATTTCTTTTCAACACAGTTATGACCTTTAGTGCATTTTCTATCACAATTGTAACAAAGCCCTTTTTCTCTTTTTTCTTCCAATTGTTGTTGTAGGTTGTGGAAGGCTATGAGAAACAACACTTCCATCTTTATAGTTGTGAGTGGTAGACTTCCTTGTTGCAATAATTTTACTTTCCACTATGTCACAAAGCCCTTTTATTCTTTCCAATTGTTGTGGTGTTGCTCTAAGAAGGTGTTGCTCTTTGCATCCTCATAATGTGCTATCATTTCCTCTATGAGAATTGATCACGTAACAAGTTGTTTACGAGAACAAAGCCATTTATACCATAAAAATTGATCTGGCTCTAAATATGAAGATGCAATACATACCTTTTGTAACAGCGGTACATCATGTAGATCAAAATATTGCTCCATCTGAAGTATCCAATTTATCGGATCCTTGCCATCAAACTTCCTCATATCGCCTTTTCTTGAATTTAGGAGCTCAATATTGAAACGACTGTAACTCTATACTTTCAAATCTTTAAGTTTTGATATTGCGAACTATAGTAGCCCTCTGTGTCCTCTTTCCAATGCCACAAGTCTGATCCAAATTGAATTATCTAAGAAAGAGTTATGAAAAATCTCCGATAGTGACCTGATTATAGACTAGCTTAGTAGATCGGATTTGTATGACATGCTAAATATCCTAGTTTCAACCTTTGGCTCTAAAAAAATATATACAAGAAGCTACAATTTGTCCTCTTTCTATACCTTCTTACAATATTTCAATCTGATGCTCAGAGAGAAAGTTATGACAATTTTCCCCAGGTTTTCTGTTTGGAATGTAATTTAGGAGTCTACAAAAATACCAACTTCCTCAGAACATATCTCCACAAATATAGCACGAAAAGCTCTGAAATTTGGACCCAAGGTTTAGTGTGATTTCTTCTGAAATGGGTCCTTTTTTCGCTTCTGAAACATCGCAGAAAAAGGGTTATAGCAAAAATACCACGATGACCTATTTGGAGTAGCAAAACCCTAGAATCCAAAGCTTTGATACCAAATGTTATGAAACCAGCTCAAGAAAAACATAGAAAAGATAGATTACGCTTTAGAATTCAGCTCTTTGAGGGGGAAACCTCCTTTACAATACATAAATGAACAATTCTTGGATGATACAATTGAAAAGACCTCCTTTCTATATATAAGAGTCTAAGGGGTCATAATATAATCAAAGCCGACATAACAATAATAATGTAAGGGCATAATAATAAGAATAGTGGGCTTCTATGGGGCACAATAGTAACAATATGGGCACTATATGGGTACACCAATATAATAAGGGGCTTGTACTAATAACAATAAGGGGTTACACTAGTAGTATAGGGGCTTAACAAAATGATAATGGGATCAAGATTCTAGCAAATGTTGATGAAGTTCACCTGCTTTGTATGCTTGAGAATAAAGTGTTTGAGGGGACAGGGATACCACCAGAGGTGGTGTCAGCAAAGGTACTATGCTGCCCCCACCACAAATTGAATACATGTGTACCCAAACTTCTGCATCTCAATACTATTGTCCTTTTTGTAGGCTCAACAACAAATGCCACAGCTAGTCCACTTCCTGGTCCAATACAATGGTCAGAAAGGGTTCCTTCTACTGTATCAATTTATACTATCATGAGAGTCATTCCACTTGAAGAATTGGATATTCGGAAATTGACCAAACTAATCTATAGGAAAATTTGGGCTTTTAATTATTACATCAGATTGTCCTTTCCAATTTGTTGAAATGACCTTGCTTTACAAGTTGGTGTTTATTTTAGCATTCTTTAATAAAATAAATTAACCATCAACCAATACCATGTATATAGAATAATCTTGACAGTAGTTGGATAGCAGATGTGAAACCTAAGCTTCTGGATGAGGTTACAGATAAGAGAAAGAACTTGAAGTTAGCAGAGATCATTGATATCACCTAGTGTAGGTCTCTTAGGTTGCTAGATAAGCTACCTGCTGGAAAGACAAGTTGCTAGTGATCTCATTTATACCCCCAAAACCAAGAATTTGTCGCATACCATAGTTGTTGGACCATACTTTCCATATCCTAGAAAGTTTTTTGTGCTTGAGCTAGATATAATGTTCCATGTGTTTTACAGGTAGCCAGATTAATATATACTAATTCAGGGTTTGTTGTCCTAGCTCTTTTCTCCAATGATGTTCACAAGCTTTGGAAATGGATGTGTAATGATCACAATCCATCTCGCAAGGTATAGCTCTAAAAGTGCCCTAACGTACTATTTGTTTTCGGTTTTAGAATTCTACATTTAATAAGCATTTGCAAGCATTTGAACAATGGCAATTCATTTTCCAAGCCATAGCAAATACTACACCGCAACTATGGCATTCAGCGAGTGGAAGGCTTATGAAAAATGATATGAGTGACACAAATTAGAGTTATTTGTGCTACCTTGTGCCTTACAATTATGATTTATCTGTTCGTAAATCTACCATCAATATTGGTGCCACCTATCAAAGTAATTTGTGCTACAGTATGCCTTACAATTATGATTTATCTATTCGTCTATCTACCATCAATAGTGGTGCCATCTTACCAGGACCATTTCTCTTTATACTAAATTGTTAGCATAGGTTTTGATATTTTGTTCTGAGAGCGTGTGGTATGGAAGGCATATTGGCAAGATTGTAATTTCTTACTGGAACTAGTTCAGGAAAAATGCTATGGAGCAAAGACTCTACATGTAATGTAAATGATTTCAAGCATAATGCTACATGTTGTAGCTTTGGCATCTTTGGCTGTTTAAATTTTTTGACTGTTTTGTTGTTTGGACGTAATTAACTTGCTTCTCTGCAAGGATGTTCCTCAATAATGTAAGTCTCCTCTCTAACGTACCTTTTTTCTATGGCTATATCTAAACATAATTTTATTTTTATAGTGCAGTAAAAAGCTAGCCGAATTGTCTTTTCATTACCATTGTTTTCACAAGTGACATATTAAACGAAATGTGAAAGGTTCCATTTTCAACCAAAAAATCACCCAAGCTAATCTTTCCTCCGAACTTTGGAGATGTCAGAACAGACAAAGAAGAAGAGAAGCCCCATATAGCAAACCCAATTCGGAGCACCAGTCCATTGTCTGCCTTGGATGCTAGCTCTAACTCTTGGAAAACCCTAAGCTTTAGTCCAAAAACTCCAGTGCCAGGGCATGCATGAAGCAAAAGGTTAAGGGCCCCTGCTTGTAACTAATCTTCCCGCATAGTCTCACCTACTTCATCAGTGAATTCTATTTAGAATCCTAATTCCCCACAAAGAAACCTGCCAAGATGAGCCAAGGAAACAAGAAGAGAGAGTAATGGAGAAACTTGTTACCTTTTTTAATCTGGTTCTATCGGGCACTATGTTAGCCATGAAAAGTATGCAGCCTTTGATGGGATGGTTTAAAATCATGCTCCATCTCCATCTTCTGCCAATAGTAGTGACGTTGCAGATGAATCAATGTCTTGTGTACTCCAAAATATCCTGCTACCTTGGAGCTATGGGCGTCTTGCTACCAACTAATCCCATGATCATGCTACAAATTATTGTCATGACCGTCATGCTACAACTAATCCTACTTACCATGAATCCTTAAAAATAGGGATTAGTGTGCATTACTGTAAGAAATATATTATTTATTATCATTACACACATTTTTAGGCTTTATCTAATTGGTTTTAAACACAAAGTACCAGTGGCAATAATGAGCTTGTTTAAATGCAGTCATTACACACATTTTTAGGTTTTATCTAATTGGTTTTAAACACAGAGTACCAGTGGCAACAATGAGCTTGTTTAAACATAGAGTTCCAGTGGCAACATACAGCTTGATTAAACACAGAGTACTAGTGGCAACAGTTAGCTAGGGCTTGCCTAAAAACATATATTTCTTGAGACCCCATCCCCTTTGTTCTTTTATCAATAAAAATAACTACAACAATTAGCAATTTAAAATAAATAACTAGGGCAAGGACTTGTTGTTGTGCAATCCTTCTTGTTTTATCTATGTATTGGAGCACCATATTGTATATATTAATAATGGAGAAAAGTCTAAGGGTTGATAAACAACACTGGAGAGCAGTCTAGTGTTGTATAAACAACTTTAGAGAGCATTCATTGATATGGCAATAGAATTGTCCATGGGATACAATGAAATGTTAATATGAGCATTAGTATATACTTTGTTCAGGAGCGTTAACTCATTTTCGAAGTAGTATTGATCATTGTTTGGAGCAGCAACGATATATAATGGAACAACATTAAGTGAACCAAAAATAAAAATTAAAGAAAAAATTAAAATATATTTTTAATCCTCAAGAAATAAAACCCCATGTCATTTGGAAAATATCCACCAGTGGCAGATGATGGCTAGAGGATAGAGAGAAAATAAGATTTGGGCTTATAATTTCCTTAAGAAGTTGTGAAAGTTGGCAAGACTTTGAGAGGTTAAGGCTAACGATTTTTTGAGCTTGACATAGAGCTAGTAGAAACATGGATATAGAGCTAGTGGAACTTTTGGAAAAATATCCTTGAGTATAGAGTTCTAGACTGGAGTAGTATGGTCTTGAGAATCATGAACAAGCTAAATCAAAATTGTATTTCTAAACTGTGTAAAAGAGAAAAATATCGGGGGAGAAATCTTGGGAGAAAATTGGATCTGATTTCCAGTCTCATGGTACTGTCCTTCCCCATTAATCTTCCTGGGATACTAGCTAGGACAGATAAGTACATGTGTGATGTTTAACTCCTTTTATGGTTTATTTATAGAAGAATGTACATTATAATGAAAAGTGATTGTTATTATGTTAAAGTAAACCTTTGTGTCATAAGAAGAAAGGGAACTTAATTATTTACACAAGTTTTTTTTGTAACAATAAGGAAAGGAAATTTTTGAGATAGTAATGTTGGTACAAAACAAAGAAGAAAATTCATTTAAGATATACAATGAGACAATGGAGTTTTTTTTAACAGGAAAACAAAAGAGTTAAAAAATGTTTATTATGATAGGAAATATTTGGAATTTTTTCCTTAAAAGTAAAAAATGTCTTCCCTATTATGGGTGCTAGAGGAAATATAGAGAACCTCATAAATATTTGATCGGGTTTAATGGTGAAAGCTTAAAGTATGCACAAAAGTATTGAAGGGTATGGTTTGAGAGCACACTGGTTAAGCCACACTTTTTAATCCTTAGACTATCAACTAATGTTGATCCAAGAATAGTCCAGAAATGAGGCAAATGATGCCTAGTTAAACACCCTAGCGTGGAGGGCAAGTCCCACACAACCTTGGTCCAACTTGCTATTAGGTGTTGTCAAGGGCGAAAGAATAAGAGATATTAACAAATCGTTTTTTTTAATTTGAACTACTTTAATGGCTATACCAACAAAGACAATCAATACATATATTAAAGAAACCTCATGATAAAGGAATTTGACTTCTTGCTACTACCATTACCACTTTAACCTAGAAGAATAGTAGGAAAAACAATTATTTTCTCTCTAAGACTAGGTCTATTAGAATCACATTTCTAACTACAAGACTAAAAACTATTGTATACAACTCTAATCGGCAACCAAGGTCCAGAAAATGAAGACTCTGAAAGATTGTGGACCTTTCTTAGTAGATAGAAGCCGAGAGAAACCACATAAAATCATTCCGGTAATCCTAAAAGTAAATTGTAATTGGATTTCACTTCGCTTCAACAATTACAACAACCCAAGAACTAAAAAATGCATGCATCCACAGAGCACTGCTTTGCTTATAATAGATGGAGTGGTGATGAATAACATGTACAATAAATATTTAATGACAATTTGAAATGCTCAGCCAAGAAACCTTTTTCTTATTCCTCCACATTGCTCAACCAAGAAACCTTTCTCTTATTCCTCCACATTGCTCAACCAAGAAACCTTTCTCGTATTCCTCCACATTACAATCCTATATGGAGTGCGGATTAATAAAGCATAAAAAATAATAATTAACGAGGTGGTGATGAATATGAATAAATATTTAATGACAATTTGAAGCACTCAGCCAATAAACCTTCCTCTTATTCCCCCACATTACCATATATTCCTCCATGTTTTGGCATGCAAAATGTTGCAAATGAACCATAATAGGCACAATAAATATTAGTATTGAATATAGGTATAATAAAAGAACCATTACTCATACTAAAAGGAAATATATGGAATGAAAAATATGTATATTAATATTAGAATAATTTTATTATTGAAAAAATGAGTATTATATTCCAAATTTAAATATAGAATTCAAAGTCATAAAATAAATTTAAATATTAAAAGTTAAAAATAACACGTTAATTAATCTCAAAAATTAATTATAAATATTAAAATATATAATAAAAAAACTATATATTATCAATATAATTTATATTGAAATACATTATCAATTTTGATGAATTTATTTGCCAAATGGAAATTCTTTATAACTAATAAGAATCAAATTAAGAGGCATAACTACATTATATAAATTTTAGAATGCTAAAACATTAATCCACACAAAGAGTGCTAAACTTTATCGCAACCGTTAAAGGGAGATAGAGGAAGACAATTTCAAGTATTTCAAATGGAAGACAACTCCAAATAGATAGAGGAAGACCATTTGAAGTATTTAGAATGGAAGACAACTCCAAATAGATGGATCCGTGATCAAACAATGAAATCACCTAACACGAAAAAGAAAAACACATTTGATATGAGCAAAACAATTTAAGTTTGAATAAGATTAAAATTAAGATACATACATAATTTACCATCTACACATATAGAAAAACTTCACATATACAGATTGTATAAAATCAAATGAGTAATCATAACATTATTACAACACAGAGCAAATTTCCACAATTTTTTAAACCTAATCTCTATAATCTAAGATTATTAATGTTAATAAACTTATAAGGTCTATGTTTATTATTGATATTAAAATGTTTCTACAGATATAGTTATAATATCAATATCAATTTTACATTTTGAATATAAATATTAACATTAAACCAATTTTTCTAATGTTAAAAATCTCAAACTTCAAAACCTAATGTTATAAATTAACACAATACTACATGAACCAAATGATATAAAATTACCAAATATTTTAATCCTAACATCAATGAACCCAAATAAATCTAAAGCTATTAAGTACAATGTTTAATAAAAATATTTACATAAAAACAATATTCACATCAATGTATATATGCAAAATATATTTTTACATAGATTTCTATGTTTAACATTAATATCTATAATAAAGATAATAATAATAATAATATTTAACATTAAATATTGGTGTTTAATATTAATATATTCTAGAGATTTTATATTGAATACAATAAATTGAATTAATAAGAAATTGACCTAATTTATTATTAATACAGATTTTACATGGATTCTCAATTTATTTAGTTAAATCTAAATGCACAAAATTTTAATATAGACATATTTTATATCAAATCAAAATTAACCAAATGTATTATTTAAATCTATTACATAAAATAGATTTTATATTGAAAACACAAAATTAAATTAATAAGAAATTTTAAATGGTTTACTATCAACACAATTTTGACATCCATTGTTAATATTTGTATTTAAATCTAAATGAACTAAATGTTAAATGCTTGCTTTTCTACGTCTTTTTTTTCTTCTAATTTTTGGATTACATAAAATAGATTTTATTATTTAAAATCTATAAAAAAATGTTTTACATAAATCTAGTACATATAATAGATGACACTTCTATTAAAGTTCGGTGTATTTAAAGCGTTAGTTAACAATAGGGTTTCATTATATGCATATTTACTTCCATGAAACCACAAACTTGGTACCATAAATAAAATACTTCAATTTTTCACTTTAATTTAGAATCTACTTTGTATAAAAATAAAATTATATATATACATGCATAACATCATATATATATATATATATATATATATATATATATATAGATTATATTGGTGACCACTTTATATGAGATGATATATGACATGTAAAAATAATATACTTTAATTTGGCATAGACTTTCTATAAAGATAAAGTACTTATAAAATAATTGAGAATAAAGAAATATATATTTCTTTAGTCACCACTTCATATGCTATTAAATAATTGAAAATTAAGAAATATATATGTATATCTATCTAAGTATTCACCCTTTCATACCAAATGATATATGACATGTAAAAATAATATACTTTGATTTGGCGGACTTTGTATAAGGATAAATTAATTAAGGTCCCCCAATCTTTTGGCCAAGTGGGATGATGTCAAGACGTCCCCTTGCCTTGATTGTCATTGCATATGGGAATTCAATTATATAACTTATTTCCTAATTATTTATTTTTGTTGGCTTCACCCATAAGGAATTTCAACATTTAATCTCATGATTTACACAATAATTCATAACACAATGATTACCAATTAAATTGCACCCATAAATTATAACTTATTTCCTAATCATTTATAAATTTATATATTAAATTTAATTTTCTATACAATTAAAATTATTTTCTACTACAATATTCATTCTCATACTTAAAACATACAAAAAACTAAAAACAAAATTAATGCATTGCTCACAAATTATTTTAGCTTTAATTTGACAATGTACAAAATTAATACAAAATTACATAAAATTATTTATTTAATTTATTTATTTGGAACTGCAAACTAATGAATTGTATTAAATATAAATAAAATAATGAAAAAAATTCTGTAGAAATCAAATCAAAAATATTTTGTCGACTTGTTTTGAACATCCAAGTATCTTGATATTTACGAAAAAAAATTCTCATTATTCAAGATACATATTATAAGATCTTGATATTTTTATGTGATTTCCACTGAAAATTTTCTTTTTTTCAAGATATAGATTACAAAATCTTAAATTCGAATAAATAAAATTTTATGAAAATTATTAAACATGTTTATTGGTATATAGTTTTATTAGTATTATTTTAATAAAAATATATTAAATAAGTATATATAATTAAAATAATTATCAATATATTTTTGGTTTGTGCTGCTTAACAAAAATGAGCAGACTGTTGTACATTACTGTTAGGTTTGTGCTGCCAAAAAACAGAGGGCATTCTTGTCCAATGATGTAGATGTTTAATCGTTTAATAAGAGTGAACTAATATATAATACAAATTAATTAATACAAAATTGCATATTTCATTAATTTGTTTCTTATACCGATTTAATTAAACTTTAAAATGAATTATTTAAATTTAAATTTGAAGAAAATGTTATATAGATAAGTTTGCAAGTAAAAGATAATTAAATTATCACCTGTTTTTTTGTTAATTTGAAATTGTATGGCTTTAAAATGGTTTTATATAAAAATTTGTAATATTGTTTATGTTAAGTTTAGTCGCACTTTGGTTTAATGGTTTAAGGGAGATCAAAATTGTTGATAATAGAATGTTTAGATTTATGAAAATGTAAACATTTATTATAGTTAAGTCCATGACCATTTAAATGCATTAAGCTAGTTATAGTAAAAAACATGGGTGGCCAACACAACATCAAGGATCAAATGAAGTAAGATGATGGATCTTCAATATTGGTTTTTGTTGGTGTTGGAGGTTTCAGAACACATTGGAGATGGTTTTTGATGTGAGAAAGTAGAATACATTGGAGTCATTTTTTATGTGAAAAAGTTGAGCATCCAAAATAGCAAGGCAAGAGCATCAATGATGTTGAATGTGTTGGATTTCATTTAGAAGAGGTATTGTATCATTTTGGTATTCATGTGCTTTTCATCTACTTGTGGAAGCTAATGGAGTTCAAATATTTGCTTAGTCTTTCCCTGTTATGTTTAGGGTTAGGAACCTAATTGGTTGCTTCAACTAGAATCTCAGAGTTTGAATAGTAGCATGGCGGTCATTAGTGATCACAATTTCAAGTTGTTGAATTTTCTCTTGGATTTTTGGAGGGGTGGAAGAGTGAAAAATGGTTGTCGTGTCTTGAACTTAGTCTTGGGCATGCAGATGACCCTGAGGACCTTTTCCACTAGACCCTTGGCAACAACACATCCTTTGGTGAGGCATGTTGTGCCAAGTTAGCATGAACGAAGTTAAAAATATCACACAGAAAATCTAAAAAGAAAATGGACTCTAAAATAGAAAACCAACTAAAAATAATGCCCACTGAAACATGAATTGCCAAGGGAATCTATGGCGGCCTATAGCGAAGTGGATAGGCTGAGGGGGGACAAATAAAGGACTCCAAGAAGGGTCCAACAAGCACCAAAATATAGAGAAACCAAAATTGATGCTCACCCCCACTGCACTTTGAGAATGACATACAAGTAATCGCCAAATAGAAGATAAAACATTAAAAATATTAACAAAGCAAAAGGAATTTAACATTGGGTGAGTTACCCAATGATGGTCAGCCCACCGGGCTTGAACCTCCGATGTCAAGAGGATGACTTGATGATTTTCAGTGCTCTCCATAACTCAAGCTATCACCGTAATTTCTGCTAGAAACAAAGAGTACTCCTTTGTAGTTTTCATTGGATTTCTCCCCTTGGTATTGCTCAACATCCCATGCATGTGTTGGAGATTAACACCCCAAAAGATTAAACCTTCGGGGATTCCTCATATCTGTATCCCTTAACATAGTTATCTCATGTCAATATTTTGTGTGTCTTATGATATAAATACTTCTAGGAAATGTATCTTAGACCAAGACTAGTTATATTTCAAATTTTGTAATTTCTTATTTTTTCCAGTTATCATTGTCTTCATAAACCTTTTTCTAATTATGGTCTTGAAAAACATAATATTTCTTTTATTCATAATCTAAACTCTAAAATTTTGCAACTAATAAAATTCACCTTTATATATTTATAAAATGATTACTTTTAAAAATTCAATTAACCTTGAATTTACACTATAGTAAACTACTCAATATCATTTATAATTTTGAATATAATATCATATTAATTAATGATCCAATCAAATATGGTATAATCTTATGTGTGTCAACTATTATAAATTATAAAAAAAGTTCTCCTATTATCAATCCCTGCCATAAAGCAAAAAGGACTAGTATGGTCTTCGGTGTTAGTGGACACACATAAATCAACACATCAGAGCTAAGGTTTTAATTCAAATGGAATAATAAATTTTCCTCACCCTATTAAATCTCAACATCAGTTTTTGTTTGTCAATTAAAAAATTAAAAATTTTCACATCTTATTTGTCCTCTTCCCAAGGGAGAGAGGCACAAAATTTAGGAATGTAAAGTGTATTGTGATAAAACATTTACATAATTCTAGGTAATCAAGTAATGCTAGAGCATTACTCCAACCCTCCTAATAGGTCTGGCCATCGTAAACGAGTCCTCCATAGCCACTTTCATGCTCATGACTCGTGTGTGTGACATGCGATGAGTTGGGGTGACGCGCTCTCGGTTAAACGCAACGACCTGGGTGCGACAAATCGGTGGGCAATGAGCTGGGTGTGATGAGTTGGTCAGCGAGCGATTCGTGTGCGACGAATGTTTGTGATGATGGGATAAGTTTGTGTGAGATGAGTTAGGTGGTTGGTTAAACACACCCGAGACACGAGTTTCCACAAGCCAACTCGAGAGTCCAAAAATCAAAGAGTCGAAAAAATGGCTAAGTATTGAAAATGGTGATGGCAAGGTTATAAGGTACACGGTTGGATATGTGGACTTGATGAGCTAGTGTATGGGGGCGAGCCGATGTAAAGATGTGGTATGATGGTCAAATTGAGTGGTCAGCCTGGGCAAGCTGACCCACCTTATCACTTGGAGAGTTCATATATATTTGTGAATGTGTGAAAGAGATAAGGTATAAGTCAAAGCTTGAAATGCAATTTCAAGGCATGCTCTAGACATGGACAAGCAAGAAGGGTGAAAAAGTAAGAAGTCCGAAAGTGTAAGCGGACCGAGGAACGCAGTAGTTGACCGAAAATAAAAAACTGAACTAACGATTTGTGGAGGGGTGACCCTCCTCGGACGAGTTACAAAGGGGTGACCCTCCCCAGATGAGCTATGGTGAGGCAACCCTACCCGGACAAGCTATAGGGGGTTGCGTCTGCCCGCGGATGAGCTACAGAGGGTCGCGCTTGCCCGAACAAGTTACAGATAGGCACGTCTGCCTGACGGGTGAACTATTGAGGGTGTCATTGTACAATGGGGCACATTTTCCCGACGAGCAAGCCACTGAGGGCATCACTGCATAGAGGGGTGCTACTGAACGAAGAGGGTGACCGTGAATGATGGAGGGGCAAGGCTGAATGAGGACCACCCTAAATGGACTGAGGGTCAAGGCTAAACGAAGGGTGACTTGGGGTGGGGTGACCCTTAACGAGAGTGCAAAACTAAAAATTGGCAGAGGTGTAGAGGTGACTTGCGGTTTCCTAGCAAAGGTTTTTATTGTATAAAAATACTTGTAAAAGTGTATTATTATTATTATTTGGACAAACTCTAATCAGGGAGTTTCCCTCTCCATTAAAAGAATATTGTATTCTTGACTTAGTTACCGGAGAATCCACAGTAAGAACCATTTTCTGCCAACGTTTCAAATCCCAACCGAGATCCATCATCAGGACAACTTGAATGCTTGATAGAAGAAGAGCTTAATTGAGATATTAATAGTAATGAGGAGAGTCAATTGAGATGAATGTCGACTCTCAAGTTGTCCTGATGATGGATCCCGTTTGGGATTTGAAACGCTGGTAGAAAATGGTTCTTACTGTGGATTCTCCGGTAACTAAGTCGAAAGTAATAAACCACAAAGGTCTTAAATCCAGAAGATTGTATTCGTTGTGCATAAGTTTATAAATGATAATGATAATGAATGTATTTCCGCTATTTTAAAAAGATGAATGCTTAGTAAAAGTTGAAAAATAATCTAAGTGTTGAATGTTAGGCATAGTCCATACTTGAGAGTATTGGTGAAAAGAAACTAGGTAGCGGTGCTGCACCTTCCTATGTGTGGTTGAAAGACTACCGCCAGGATAGGTCCGTGACAACCACAATCCCCTAAGCTTTCTCTGGTACAAGCCATTGCCTTAGTACATGTTACTTCCCAAATAGGCTACATATTCTTCTCTTCAATTTCCTTTTGGTGATGAGCTCTCCACTACACCTGGTGCTGAGCTCTGAGCTCTTTAGTACACATGACGTTGAGGTGTGAGCTCTTTGTTATTAAATATAAGTCATTTATTTAAGTAAAAGGTACTAAAATTTATCAAGGTATTGATATATCGAGCCATTAGTTTCAATAATAAATATAATATTAAGGAAAATAAAATAAATTTTCTCTAGTAAATGCCACTTCCATGGTACATGTCACTGCCCAAATTGGCTGCATATTCTTCTCTTCAATTTCCTTTTGGTGTTGAGCTCTCTGCTACAACCGCTGCTGAGCTCTGAGATCTTTGGTACATGCGACATTGAGCTCTGAGCTCTTTGTTATTAAATAGAAGTCAATTATTTAAGTAGAAGTACTAAAATTTATCAGGCTATTGATATATCAAGCCATTAGTTTCAATAATAAATATATTATTAGGGAAAATAAAATAAATTTTCCATTTTTAATATAAATTAATATATAATTATTTTAAATAACTTTAAGATATATAGTTATTAATATTAGAATAACATTTTAAAATTTTTAATATTTTAAATAATTTAAATTAATTATCTTTTGAGTGGTAGTTTGATTGGCGTTATTTGTGAAAATGAAGTATTATGTTCCATGTGCTTCCATATTCAAATTCTTTCGTTCACCGATGGGTTTTGTGTTGCTATGGGGTGGTTAGCATTCACCAATTCCTCTAACATAAAGCGAAAACCTAAATTAATTAATTTTTAAATTATATTTGATTTTAATTAATATAATATTAATATACTAATTTTATAATCTTAAATTGAAATTATTAATAATCCAAACATAGAATATCTGCAATATATGTTAAATAATAATGAACGCACCTTAAGAAAATGATATTGAGCGCACTCTTGGAGATTATTTACCACCAGGTAATACCTGTAGTTGATTCACTGATATGCTAATCATTAGCACAATATAAACACCATATGGGAGATTATGGACGTTGATCGACACATTCACCAGACTCAAGAAGGGATCAACGATGCTTCTGTTCAATTCTTCCAAATGGCATTTGTCAAGAATGATAATATTTATATTTAAGATATTGTATGGGGCAATGATCCTTACCTGATTATGTATGATACTGAAAAAAATGAAGATTTCTTTATGAAAGTCTTTGAAGAATAACTTTTGGGCGTTATAAGTAATTTAAAGGAGACAAAAGCCTTGGTCCTCATGGGAGGACGATTGAAATTTTCACACATTTTTTGATACCCTCAAAGGAGATCTTATGGACATGATTGAGGAATCCAGGACCTCGGGTTTCATCCATGACCATATCACTTCCACATATATCGCCCTCATTCCTAAAAACAACTCTACAAAGGTTTTCTCTGACTACAGGCCTATTTATTTGTGCAACGTCATTTACAAAATCATATCAAAGACTATTATTGGCCGCATGCACAAAACATTGTCTCGCTACATCACCCTTGAACAGCATGGACTTATCCCGAATAGACTTATCCATGATGCTGTGGAAAATGCACAAGAAGGAATGCACTCGATTCACACTAGGCATATTGATGCTGCTATTATACAGATTGATCTTCTAAAGGAATATGACTGCCTGGATTGGGGTTTTCTCCAACTTGTCCTTATCAAGATTGGATTGCAACCTAGATCCGTTAACTAGATTATGGCTTGTGTGGATAACGTCAACTATGTTGTCATCATTAATGGGTATACAAGAAAGTTCTTCCAAGCTAGCAAGGGTCTTCGATAGGGATGTTGACTAGCCCCTCTTTTATCATCCTTGTTATGGATTGTCTAAGCTTGCATATTACAATAGTGGTCCTAGAGGACCACTTTCAACCACTGAAGATGGGAAACAACATCAAAATTTCTCATAAACTCTTTGTTGACAACATTCTCATTATGGGTATGCTTTGTCAATTTTCTTAGTTATGTCTCTTTCACATTTTCAGTAGATTTTCTAATGCATCTAGTTTACACATGAATGCTAATAAATTTGTTCTATATCATGGACAATCTGACTTGGATATTGTTTCATATCAAAGGTTTATTTGGTATTGAGGCAATGCCAATTCAAAATGGTTTGAAATATCTTGGTTATCATATCAAACTCTCCTGCTACAGAATTGTTGATTGGCAATGGCTTGGTGATCGATTCTTCAAAAAGATGTATGGTTGGGAGTTTAGATGCTTGTCTTTAGGGGGGTAGGTTATCCTCACCCAAGCCATTCTGTCATAAATGGGGGTCTATTGGGCTCATCTCTCCCATATCCTTGCATCCATCATTAACAATCTAAACCACCTAATGGAAAACTTCATCTGGGGGGGAAGTCGATATGGGAAAAAATGCCATTTGACCAAATTATCCAACATCACTTTTCCTAAGGGTATGGGTGGATGGGGAATCATGGAATTTTGTCGTTTCGAGGGAGAAGTACTCATAAAATCCCTTTGGAGGGGCTTATTTGGAGTTGGAACATGGAGCAAGATAATTCAACATCAGTATCTTAAGGATAAACATTTCAGTTTTTGGTACAAGAATGGCACCATTGGCATCAAACAAGGATTGGCTATCTGGCTAAGCTTCTTGAAATTTGAAAATATATTTATCCACCATTTTTCTTGGAAGTTTTAATCGGGTAACCATATTCTCATCGGTGTTGACCCAATCTTGGGTGCTGGAACAGATTTCACCATATCTAAGAGGATTATTCAACATCTTAATGGACGCGGCATATTCTTCTGGGGTCAAGTCATAAATCGTTGGCAAGGACCGCTCCCTATATGGAAAAAAGCCCAAGAATTGGGGTTTTTTGGTCAAAAGGAATGGGAGTGGAATCAGACTATATCTACAATGATGCATCTCAATATTTGCCACAGAGGATCATAGGACAAAAGAATATGTTTGGGAAATATTGCAACTAATAACATCATAGTTGCTGGCACATACTCTACTATTTCTAGCATGGTCGCCACACAGGGGGAGCACCAAATTTTATATGCCTTTTGGGAAACTAGAGATCCAATTAAAGTTATACTCTTTGTATGGCTTTTCTATCATAATAGAAATCTTGTATGGGACAATTTGAAAAAAAGGAATTTGCATGGTCCTGGGATATGCACTATTTCCAAAAATTATGTTGAGTATAACGACCACATCTTTCTGCACTACCAATATACTATTCAGGTATGAAAAAAGATAGCTTCCCTCATTGGCTTCCTGTACATACACTATAATTGCATCAGGGACTGATTAAAATGGTGGTGTGCACAAAAATCTTCCTCAAGAGCCATTCCCCTTTTCCTCTTCTTGGGCATCTGGAATTGGAGAAACAGGTACATCTTCCAGAACTCTTTAGAAGATTTCTTTTTTATTATTGAAAGAAACACCACTAATATTTCAATATATTCTACTCAATCCCCATGCACTAATATTGGTCCACATAAGCATATAAAGATGCAATTCATGTACCCAATGGGGTTTTTCACTGGGGTAAGTCAAAGGAACTCCTATGCATGTGGCTTCTACATAGCTATGACTGTTGATTTGTCATATGGGGTCTACTAGAATGGTGGTTGTGGTACCAGTAACAAAGCAAAAGCATTAGCTCTCTAGGGGCTCCTATGGTTCAACAATTTCCTTAGAAACCCCATTTTTCATATTTATGGAGATTCGAAGATTATTATTGATCAGTTCATGGTGAGGGCCTTCGTCAATAACCCCATGCTACAAGGATGGTTCGAAAGGATTGAAATTCTATGGCAAATCCATGGTTGCTCCACAATCCAACATATTGGAAGGAACCTGAACAAAGAAGAAAACAAATTATCCAAGAAAGGCTTACTGGGGTTGATTGGCAAATTGTACTTAGAGATCACTTGGGAACAATACATTCTTGATACGGGTGACTTCCCATTTCCGGGTTAAATCACTAGCTTTCCTATTCACACTCTTTTTTGTAAATTTTGTTGTATATATATATTATCCTGTTTTTTTGCTGCACATTGAAGGAAAGTGGCATATAGACAGGACTGTTTATGTTTTGATAATACAGTTTCTTTCAGGTCTATAAGATATGTTGAATATAACGTCTCTCAGTTGAATTGATCATCTTTCTTGGGATTTTGGTGGTGATTTAGATCACACCTCATCCTCCTTATCATGTGATTTGGAAGATCATATACATTATGTTGAATGTTGATTGTATGTAACTGTCATATAGTTTATCTATTAAGAAGAAGACGAATTTAAGATATTTTTTAGTGTTAACATCTATCTTTTGACTTCTAAATATTCTAGTGACTTTTCATATTGTCAATTTTTGGTTTATAAATTTTCGAATCCAATCAAAATCAAAATCACAACTATATTTTTCACAGTGAAATAGACGTTTAAAAATTTGTGCATTCTTTCAAATAATAATCAGCAATTACTATAGATAATGTCATTGCCCTAATAGTGCCTATGGTTAAAAAGTGTGATAACATTAAATCTATAATGGTGGAAAGATTTGACTTTTTAATACTTAGGTAAAGACACCTTAAAGTAGTGATGAAATATATCTTATATTGAAAGAGATGCTATGAAAGCATTATTATATTTAAAAAGGTTATATGAAATCATTTTATAGCTTATGTATAAAAAAAAATTGAGGGTTTCATTTCTTATGATGGATAGTTTAAATATCACTTAGTGACTTCTTCTTAGAGTATAAGCTAATCTTGTACGTCCCAAAAATACTTTTATGGTATTTTATTATTATTATTATTATATATAGATATATATATAACTAAATTAAATAAATATAATTATGTTTTAGAAAGCTTGAATTTTGAGATAGATATGGGTAGTGCAAACTATTACTCTTCTACTTATTTGAAGAACTAAGATGGGACAACACATACTCATAAAGTTTAATGCATATTGATGGTCTACATGACCATATCATTAACAAGATATCATATGGTTAAGTAGAATAAAGAAATACGAAGGTGGTGGATCTATCGTACATTTCCCAATCTTGAAATTAGTGTGGCAGAGTGTGTTAGCAAGGCCTCCCTCATGGTGTATTCCATGCACAACATTTTTTCTTTTGACTTGGCAGTTACCTGCCTACAGAGCATAGAAATGTGATTTTGATTTTTTTGTGGTGCATTTTCACTCATGCAGGAGGGGGCGCATACTCCTATTGTCCCACTTGATTGAAGAAGTGTGGGACATGGTGGCACATTTGTACAAAGATTAATGCATATGGATCACCCTCCAACAACTACACTGATCTGAATCGGATCCATCAAAGACTGGTAAAGAACCATGACTATATCAGGTCAGGACAAATCTCTAAAAATTCCAGAAACATCGATCAAAAACACCTTGAACCAACGGCAATGGCAGCCAACATGGAACGAAGAGAACCTCGTTCAAGACACTGTGACCGAGGCCCATGGAGACTGCGCAGGATGTCAAAGCAGCCCCTGGGAGCCCTAGATCAGGAAAAGGAGCTAATTGCGCATTGTTGGGCGAGCAGGGACGAAATGGGGGAAGCCCGAGCACTTGGACACATGGAAAACCAGAGAACCGTGGGCGAGAAATTCAAAAATCACTAATCATACAAGGCAGGACCTGTGCTCTGGAAATCGGCAGTATTGATCAGGGCGCCCTCAAACGGTAAATGGTTTTGGAGAAAGTGGAGCAACCCCACTCAACGATCGACGCGTCGCAGCTGAGGAGAGGGAAAACTACCATTGATCGCGCGTTATTGGTCGAGCAAGTCAACCGCACAGGACGTGCGAACGATGTTGGATCTGGGGGCCCCAAATGGGATGGCTGAGATTGTACACGATGGAGGAATTGGAATCGATAGGGAATTAAGCTGCACTCTAAAGGGATTTGGAATTCATTTGACTACAACAGTGGAGGAAGAATGCGTCCACGACGTAGCTAAAGAAACGAACTGACGAGTAGGCTGGCACTGTTCAAATGAGGACATGTGGACACTCCTTGAGTGTTCATGCTTACGCCGAATAGGGAACTCCAAGCATAGCTACAGAAGGCGAATCGACAGAGGTGGAAGAGGAACTGAACAAGCATGGAAACGAATGGCTAAAAGCCATGAATAGAGACAGAATACACAGTCAAGTCAGAGTGAAGTCTGAGAGACGAAGGGAAAAGACCAGAATCCCGATAGGAGGATGGAATACACAGAGAAAAAGGCAGTAAAGCAAGAGAAAAGTAGGCCGAGATAGAGGGCCGAGCTGACGTAGCGGCAGCATCGAGCACCACCGAACTTGAGAGATTCGAGCCACCCCATAGAGGGATCTGTTCAAGTTGAGCACCACGTTGGGCTCTTACCATTGTAGACCAGAAGGTCACAGAGTTGGTGGGAAGAAGAGACTGTGTACTCCAGTGGGTTGGGGAACCCAAGAACCACCCTGCCAAGCAAAACCTGCTTCAAGAGAACTCACATTAAGTCCCTGTATCGTAATTCTTTGTTTAAAGACACAATAAAACAAGGCCACCACTGAAATCTTGACCGAAGATGTAGCCCTGGAGAATAGGGTGAACTCCTTATTAAAAATTGCTTGTGTCTTTCTGGTCGCTTACTATATTTCTCTGTTGTCTTTCCATTTAAATGTATGTGTATTGGCAATATGATTGATCCGTTGCTTAAATAACATAGAACACACACCAGCACATGAGTCTGTAATACCTTTTGTTTAATAAAAATTTAACTAGTGTCACTCATAGGGTGATTATCAGATCAAGTGGTATCAGAGCAGTAAGCTATAACGTTAGGCAATCTTGTGTTGGTTTAGCTGTGAATGCTCACTAGATCAAAGCTCAAATTCAGAGGAGAGTTGGTGGAAACTAATCCTGAAATTGGGAGAGTCTATCTTTTGAAGGCAATGTTAGAGGAAGGTTCTATGGGGCCAGACCCTCAATTCATAGAAAGTTTCCTAGTTCTAAAGTCTATGGTAGAAGAAATGTATAGGGACTTCAGAAAGCATAAGGATGAAGATTCATCAAGTTCTAAACAAGATAAAGAAAAAGATGAGTCTCATTCCCATGACCACTCAAAAGGAAAGGGGAAAGAGGAAAGCTTTCTCACACCTCCTAATAGCCTTGTGCATAATAAGAAAGCATTTTTGATTAAAGTAGATGTTAAATTTGATTTTCCTATATATGATGGAGAGCTAAATGTTGAAAATTTGGACAATTGGATTAGACAAATTGATGTATATTGCAAGGTACAGAACATAGACTCTGACAAGAGTAAGAATCAACTGGCAAGCTTACGCCTAGGAGGCACTACCTTGGTTTGGTGGGAAGGCAGAAGCCAAACTGATATGAAGAAGCATGATAAGACCACCTCTGTCTGGAGTGAATTTGTTTCTGCAATCAAAAAGCAGTTCTATCAATTGGCCTACATGCAACAAGCCATGATGAGTCGGGAAACTCTTCAGCAGTTGAAAGGGAAGAGTGTGCAGGGGTATACTCAAGAGTTCAGAAAGAGAGCATTGATGTTGGGTATCTCATTAGACTCACCAAAAACTCTTTTGAAGTACATTGGTGGTCTACACAGCTACATGAGGCATACCATCCTCACGTTTAATCCCACTAGTATAGATGAGGTATCTGTACAAGCTACTCATCTAGAAGCTAGAGGAAAGAATGGAAATCTAGAAGTTGGGGGACCATCCAAAACTAATGTAAGTAAGAGCAAGGAGAAAAGAAAGCAGAAGTGGAAAGCAAGGAAGGCTAACACTACACAGAAAGGCAAAGCTTCATGCACTCAGTGTAAAAAGGATGGGCATGATGATGAGCACTGTTGGATTCTGCATCCAGAGCTGAGACCTAAGAAGTTCAACGGAAAGAGGAAGAAGACTGTTGCAACTATTCAGAAAGATTTGGGGTCAGACTTAGGAGATGAAACAATCATTGTAGCCACGGGTATAAAAGGTAAGAATTCTGAAGCATCTACTAGTAATTCTGCTCAATCTGTTATTGATGAAGAAATTGGATTAATAACTACACCTCATAAGAAACCATACCCATTAGGATGGTTGAATGATAAAGCACAACTACAAGTGACTAGACAGTGAAAACTCAAGTTTTCTTTTCGGTCAGTATTTGTAGATGAGGTTGAGTTAGATGTAATTCCTTTGGATATATGTGGAATTGTTTTAGGAATTCCTTACTTGTACGATAGAAACGCTATTTTCTATAGAGCTGAGAACACGTATCTACTTGTTAAAGGTGGAATAGAATACTTTGTCAGAGCTCACAAGCTCAAGAATAATTATACTCTCATAAACTCAAGAGAGATGAAAAGAATGATAAATTCACGCAAACAGTTCCTACTGATGGTTGTAAAGGAAAAGAAACCTAATAAATCCAATGTATTTGAAGGTTGTAATGCTGATCAGCAAGCTGATATAGAAAAGATTGTTTCAGAATATGATGTCTTGTTCCAAGAACCTAAAGGTATGCCACCTAAAAAGGGAATAGTACATGATATTATTTTGCAGCAACATGTTCCATTGCCTAACATTGGGATATATAGGTTGTCTGCTTTAGAGAGTGTTGAAATGAAGAGGCAGGTGCAGGAGTTGCTCGAGAAAGGGTTCATCAGGCCTAGCACATCACCATGTGGGTCACCAATCGTTTTGGTGAGAAATAAAGATGGCTCGTGGAGAATGTGCATTGACTACTGTGCACTGAATAAGATAACAATAAAAAATCGTTATCCCCTTCCTCGTATAGATAATCTTTTAGACCAATTGAAGGATGATGTTTATTTCACCAAGCTAGATTTGCATAGTGGATACCATTAGGTTAGAGTTACAGAGCAAGATGCATGGAAGACTGCTTTCAAAACAAAGGAGGGATTGTATGAATGGCTAGCTATGCCTTTTGGCTTAGCTAATGCTCCTGCTACTTTCATGAGATTAATGAATGATGTACTCAAACATTTTCTTGATGATTTTGTTATTGTGTATTTGGATGGAATTCTGATTTATAGTAAAACATGGGAAGAACATTTAAGGCATGTTAAGCAGACATTAGATGTTTTGAAAAGAGAAAAACTTTATGTTAAACTCTCCAAATATTAATTTGGAAAAATCTCTCTAAATTATTTGGGTCATATAGTAGGGGGAGGAGAATTGAAAATAGATCCCTCTAAAGTGGCAGTCATTGTAAATTGGCCTAAACCTAAGTTTGCTACAGAAGTGAGAAGCTTCTTAGGAGCAGCACAATAATGGATGAAGTTCATTTCAAATTTTTCCTCAATTGCAGCTCCCTTACATGCCTTGATAGGATTGAACAAGGTGTTTCAATGGGGAGGAAAACAGCAAAAGCCTTCGACACCTTGAAAGAAAACATTAGTACAACACCAGTACTAGCACTGCCAGATCTGCAAAGACAATTTGAGATCCAAACTGATTCTAGTGACTATGCCATGAGATCAGTGTTGACACAGCACGGTAAACCCATATGTTATCATTCTGAGAATTTTAATCATGTAGTAGTTAACTATCCTACATATGATAAAGAATTGTATGCATTAGTTCAGAGTGTGAAAAAGTGGAAACATTACTTAATGGGAAAAGTGATAGTAATACATACTAATCATCAACCACTTCAATATCTTCACTCCCAAACTAAGTTGCAGCAATCAAGACATTACATATGGATGGGTTTTCTACAACAATTTCATTTAGTCATTAGATATAAAAAGTGCATACATAACAAGGTTGCAGACATGTTATCTAGACCCATTATAAATGCATCTACCATACTTAAGCATAATTCTGTGCTGCATGAAAGCTACATAAAACAGTATGCTCAGGATATATATGCAACTTTGAGTTAAGGAAAAAGAATAGAAGAATTGGACTATCACATGAAGGGCCGACTCTTATATCATTGTGGGAAACTCTGCATTCCACAAACTGAGAGAGTAAAGATAATTAGGGAAGCACACACTTCTCTATTATCAGGTCACTTTGGGGTAGGTAAAATAGTTGCACAGCTACAAAGGTTCTGCGATTGGCCGAGAATGAGTGAGACATTTTCTAGATATGTAAAGGGATGTGCTATGTGTAGGGAAAGCAAGCCCAGCAATAGAAAACTAGGCTTGTACACTCCATTGCTAGTTTCTTCTCACCCTTGGGAAAGCATTTCCATGGATTTTTTTGGAGGACTACCTAAATCTAGGAAAGTTCATGATTATCTATATGTTGTTGTGGATAGGTTCAACAAAAGGTGTATTTCGATACCCTGTAGTAAACAGATTACTGTTGAATAGACTACAAAATTATTCTTTGAACATGTATGGGTTCATTTTGGATTACCCACTTCTATTGTATCTGATCGAGACACCTTATTTTTGGGGAATCTTTGGTAAAGTCTGTGGGAACTAATGAACACCAAATTAAAGAAAAGTACAGCTTTTCATCCACAAACAAATGGCCAGACAGAAGTAGTTAACAGGATGGTGATCTAGTTACTGAGAGGATATTGCAACAAGCACCCTAAGCTTTGGGATGAACACTTGTGTTATGTTCAACATGCTTACAATAGAGCCAAACTCTCTTCTACATAGACATCGCCTTTTGAGACCTGTCTTGGTTTCATAGCAAGGTCTCCTTTGGATTTTGTCTTTGGTAAAGATACCATGGTTGATAGACACAGTGATGTGGACAAGGAAACTAGTTTCATTGAACAGATCCAGGAGATCCCCCAGGCGGTATAGGAACAACTAGAAAAGAGCTAGGCCAAGTACAAGGCTAGGCATGATAAGAATCAGATGGAGCATAGTTTTCAAGTTGGAGACCAAGTCTAGTTGTATATCAACAAGTACAGGATGAAAGGAGAAGGTAAAAAGCTAAAGCCTACAAGTATGGACCCTTCAGGATACTTGAGAAGATTGGTGAAAATTCTTTTCACCTTGATCTACCAACCTACATGCACATCTACTCAGTCGTAAATGCAGATTGCTTGAGATTTTTTGAACCTTCAATAATTGAGGACCCTAAAGAGCAGAGTCGATTACCTTCTGTTGATAACCTGCTACCGGAATATCTTAATGAATTACGGGAAGACACAGTGTTGGACAGGAATGTAAGGACGACATGCAGTGGACAAGTGGAATACCTCAGGATTGGGCTCAAAGGTTCGAAGCCAAGCAGTGTGAAGTGGAGTGAGATTGGACAAGTGAGAAAGCAATACCCTCACCTAGTCGATGCTTGAAAACCAACTTTTGGTGGTCCAAAAGCTCTTTCAGTGGGAAGTCCGTGATCTAAATTGGATCCATTAAAGAGTGGAAAAGAACCATGACTGTATCAAGTCAGGACGAATCTCTAAAAATTCCAGAAACAACAATCAAAAACACCCTGAACCAGCGAAAATGGCAGCTAGTGTGGAACGATGAGGACCTCTGTTAAGGCATGCTAACCGAGGCCCATGGCAATTGTGTCCCTGGGAGCCCTGGATCAGGAAAAGGAGGTGATTTTTGATGCGCGATTAGGCGAACAGGGCCGAAATGAGGGAAGCCCGAGCACTTGGATGCATGGTGAGCTGGAGAACCACGGGCGAGAAAGGTAAAAAGTGTTAATCATACAAGGCAAGAGCCGCACTCTAGAAACCGACGGTATTGATAGGGTTGCCCTCAAATGGTAAACAATTTTGGAGAAAGCGAAGCGATCCCACTCAACAATCGATATGCGGCAGCAGAGGAGAGAGAAAACCACCGTTGGTCACGCGTTATCGGTCGAGCAAGTCAACCGCGCAGGAAATGCGAACGACATTGGATCTGGGGGTCCTAGATCGGATGATTGAGATTGCGCCCGATAGAGGAAGTGGAATCAACAGGGAATTAAGCCGTGTTCTAAAGGGATTTAGAATCCGTTTGACCACCACGGCGGAGGAAGAATGAATCCGCAACATAACTGAAGAAATGAACCGACGAGCAGGCTGGCACTGTTCAAATGAGGACATGTGGCCACTCCCTGATTATTCATGTTGATACCGAACAGGGAACTCCAAGCATAGCTGCAGAAGGCGAATCGAAAGAGGTCGAAGAGGAACCAAACAGGCATGGAAACAAATGACTAAAAGCCATGAATAGAGACATAAAAGATATTCAAGTCGGAGTGAAGTCCAAGAGACAAAGGGAAGAGACCATAATCCTGAGATAAGGACAGAATACACAAAGAAGAAGACAGTAAAGCAAGAGAAAAGCAAGACGAGATAGAGGGCCGAGCTAATGCAGTGGCAGTATCGAGCACCACCGAGCTTGAGAGATTGGAGCCACCCCATAGAGGGATTTGTCCAGGTTGAGCACCATGTTGGGCTCTGACCACTGTAGACCAGAAGGTCACAAAGCTGGTGGGAAGAAGAGATTGTGTACTCCAGTGGTTTGGAAAACCCAAGAACCACCCTGCCAAGCAAAACCTGCTTCAGGAGAACTCGCGTTCAGTCCTTGCATTGTAATTCTTTGTTTAAAGACATAAGAAAACAAGGCTACAAATGAAAGCTGGATTGGAGACGTAGCCCTGGAGAATATGGTGAAATCATTATTAAAAATTTATTGTGTCTTTGTGGTTTCTTACTGTATTTTTTTGTTTTCTTTCCATTTAAATGTCTGTGTATTGGCAATCTAATCAATCTGTTGCTTAAATAACATAGAACACACACCGGCACATGAGTCTATAATACCTTTTGTTTAATAAAACTTCAACTGATGTCACTCATAGGGTGATTATCACATCATGGACCCTCACTGAGATGCATTGCGGAATTTCAGCCCTCAGTGAACACGTATTGCTCCCTAGAATTGCGCATGTCTTGAGGTTGTCTCCCAGGTAGCCTACATTGTGCAATCCTGGAATCAACCGAACCAACTATGACCTAGAATAGTGAAAAACATTCTTAGTAAGCCATCTCAATCTATGTTTCTCGCAAGTGAATCAACCAACCCTCTAGTTGGTTAACCAAAGAGTTTGATCGGGCAATGACCTTGGGACTCACTCGCCCAAAAAATTGTGCAAAAGCTGCAGACCTTGCCCACACTACTAACTAAAGAAATTGTGTTGACATGCCAGATAGACACATTGTGTCCATCCATGTCTCCCTCAAAAAATTGCACATTTTTTCTAGCCAGACAACCAGACAGTTGGCCTGCTTCTCAACCAGAAAATTGCACAATTTTCATGAGCAGCCACTGATATGTCGACCATCCCGCTCAACTCAGAAACTATGATGGGATGTCCAACAGGCAAGCCTCCTAGATATTGTGCATTTGTCACTAGTACCACCCTTGTAGCCTGCTATCAGCTCCATGAGAAAAATGCACTTTTTTCCCAGCAAGCGTCCTACAACCCATTGCCACTGCCCTAGAGGAGTTGTACAGATTTTTCTACAAAACCCCTCTACTTCCTACATTGCTTCCCATAAAAAATTACACATATTTTCCTGCCAATTGAGGTAGATCCCACGGATAGTCATTGCTGATTCGAATTGTCCATCTCAATCTCCCAATGACTTCTACGCAATTTTAAATGATAGTACTCGGAGACTGCATCCCAGCTTGAAATCTACCTTGCACAGTTTCATGGCCTTTTCCTTTCTTTTACTCCCTCAGGAGTGATTGTAGATACAGGTACATGGACAACACATGACACAAAGACAGATGGGGTGAACAAGGAGAGCACATGCAAGGAGATTTGTTCGCGAACAACTAAATGAACGATGCATGTGAGGAGATTTTCTTGCGAATGGATGATGCATGCGAGGATATTTTTTCGTGAGCTGACAATGCATGCAAGGAAATATTTTTGCGAACAATCAAACACATGAACCATATGAAAGTACATGTGAAGGACCGACTTGCACATGTAACATCAAGCAAACACCAAGACTGTCAAAGACTCCACACACCTTCCCATGCAGAGGTAAATCTATGATACACCAAGAGCACAATCATCACTTAGCAGCACTATAGCTCAACATGGACACCACCAGAAACATGAACATACCAACACTGTCATGTCAAGTCGTGTCATGAGTAATCTCGACCACATCACTACTGTGGGCCATATTGTTGTAAATCAATGTAATGTAATGTGGAAGTCCAAGAGAACCACATGTCATACGAAGAGTAATGTAAAGCTGAAGAGTCAAATAAGTCAAACAATCATGAGGGATGTCAAATAGTCACAAGGGCCAGTTATACCCTTGTCTATAAATAGCCCCTCATTTGTACATGTAATGGACTTTTTCACCTTGGATCCTTTGACATAGCCCTAAGATTCTATAATCTTTTCTTTGAGGAGTGAGTAGTGGCTTCAACGCCCCTCTCATGGGGTTAGTGATGTATGGTGTACCGATGTGTCTTAGAACTTTCACTTAATTCAAAAGCCTGATAACATGCCAGCATGTTTTCACACATATATTGTAATTGTTTGTAAAACTAATCTTAGAACACTTGTAATGCATGTTGCTTTAACCTATGTTAAAACAATTGAATTATTTCAGTTGTTTTAATACATATGTTTATGAAAATGTGTTGTATAAGTTGTTAACATTGTCTTTCCCACATGGGATGCCTCGCCAAACATCAGACAAAACCTTTCCCATAAAATTGGTATAACGACCATCGCACTCATGCAAACTACTTTGTTGAGTGTTGTACATGTTATCTCCTCTTATATGTTGTGACTGTTGCATCAGTGTGGACTATTCCTCTGGAAGCTATGCATGTCCAGTTGTTGTGTATCTATGACAGAGTTGGGACTCTTCCCTTCCAACTAGACACTCACATCCACCCCCTCCCTCTGTGATGAAAGAACCTTGAAAAAAGTAACACTAAGCACTCACCAAGCAAGTGAACCTCGGTGTTTGAAGACGAAGCAGACCACTCTCACGTGCCGACAAGAAAGAGCTAAGGGATATCTTTAAGATAATCGCAATCGGGCCATCATACCAGATGAGACTCCTACACCAAACGGTGTGAGGTCTAGTTGGGACTTCATACTAGGAAGATCACTTGAATGTTGGTGGGTCCAGCGTCGTCAACACATCCCAAATACTTCAACTTAATTTTTCTCTCTTTCTACGTAAAGAATTTGAATATTCGTGTGAAAAAAGTTGATACAATTAACACACAACATTCAACAACTGTAATATGCAGCGTTGTTTCTTATTACTTTCCTATTATGTGTAATTGATAGAAAAAATCATTGTAACTAGGACAAAAATAATACTACTATTATGCAAAAAAATGTCTATATTTATAGTGATTTTTTAACCTACTACTTTTTAATTATATTACTATTTTCTAACATTAACTTGGATTTGTATCTCAAACATATCATAAAACATGCTTCCGCATGGATGTTAGTAACATTATAACTCCTAATTACTATAGTATGTTAGTTGTCCTATAACATAGGATTCAGACTATGTGTCTTTGTGATCACCAAAAAAGATATCTTAAATTTGTGCCTCAAGTATATCAAAAACCATGATCAACCATGGCAGTTAGTGTCATTTAAAAAGCCTAGTTAGTACGTTATGTTAGGTGTAAGAAAATAGTAATATACTTTTAACAAGTAGGTTAAAAAATCACTATAAATATAGACATTTTTTTGCATAGTAATATTATTATTATTATTATCCTAGTTACAATAAGTTTTTCTATCAATTATGCATAATAGGTAGTTACTAAGCAACAAAGCTGCATATTGCACTTGTTAAATGTTGTGTGTTAATTGTATCAACTTTTTTCATAATAATATTCAAATGCTTTATGTATAAAGAGAAAAAAATTAAATTGAAGTGTTTGAGACGATAATTGAGATATTCTTTTATTTAAAAGCGAAAAAAGTTAGAAACAATTTAAAATTATTTCAACTTAATATTCCATTTTGAAAATTATAAAATTGTTACAATCACTTCTAGCATAGATAATTAACTCATCCAAATTATAATGTAGCAATATTGAAACTTTTTAATATAAAGTAATTTTATACTTTATACTTAAAATAATTTATTACACTATGTTTATTAGAAATTGTCAATCTTAATTGGTATATTCTAGTAAATATAGTACTTTAAGATATTTAAAGCATAAAGCAAAAAATTATTATATATTAAAAAGTTTCAATAGAAATTGTCAATCTTAATTGGTATATTCTAGTAAATATAGTACTTTAAGATATTTAAAGCATAAAGCAAAAAGCAAAAAATTATTATATATTAAAAAGTTTCAATAATACTACATTATGATGGGGATGAATTTAATCCTCCAAAATAAAATATTACAGTGAAGCAATTCTAAATGTTCTATAACTTTTTCATTTTTAAATAGTCTCAAATTTTCCTTTTATATTAAGTGATTATTTTTTTTAATATTAGTTAATTTATTTAATTAACTTTACTTAAAATTCCACGCAAAACATTTACCTATTAAATACCATATACCATTTTTAATTCACCATGTAGAATTTAAACAATGGGTTATCTAAATGTGTCACGCATTTTATATAATTTATTTAAATGCATTAGATTTAAGACACTAATTATATATCTTATTTGTTCACCTTAATAAAGGTGCACTTTTTAAGGTCGGGGTTTAAATTAAAAAAGTAGATATTATACCATGGTTATATCCCAGATCTATATGCTATACGTGATCATAAACACATTGTTAATAGCTTCCGCTCATAATATCATACATTAACTAAGGTATAATACTTAGGATATTTCGTATATTTTCTCGCCGTTGATCGAGCGGATGATCAGACGCCTAAAGAAAGAAAATTTATTATAATTTAATTATCAAATTAATAATGACATCATTATTATGAGTTGCTATTTATGAATGTAAATTAATTAAAAAAAATTTAAATATAAATATCCATCAGGTTAATTTATTAAAAATTTTATAAATATTAAAAATAATTTTTTTTTTTATTTACTATCACCACTTGAAATATCTTCATTCTATTTTAATTCAATTTTATTAATTTTTTTTCCAATATTTTTGTAATTAATTGTTGTTGTTTAGTGCTAGTATCTTACTCAATCATTCCGACTAGAATCCTACTCAGCCTATTATGATTCCAAGTCATTCCACA
>APFE030425365.1:0-11853 GCA_000404065.3 Pinus taeda
GGTCTAATGTATATGGAGTGCGTACACACAGGAAAGGTAGAGAGAACCTGCGTACCCAGAGATAAACATGTTTTTAAGTGACTTTCTCTCTCTTTGAGGTTTTGACATGAAGAGCAGAGGTATGGGGCTTGACAAAGAGGACAATGTGGCTATTGATGAGGCCACATACTGCAGATAGTCAGGGTGACAAAATTCAGTGTAACACTTAAGGATAGATTCTTTAAGATGGTTCAAAAAGAGGATGAAAACCTTGAAGATTAGTGGAATTATTTTCCTACAATATTAAAACGGATAAGTCGCATAATTTAGATGAGGTCACATTAAAGACTCTCTTGCTAAAAACCATAAGGAATGAATGGGTTTACCTTCTCAATTTAATGGGAAAAGGAGAGGTATCTCAAGTGTCATTCAGAGAAATTTGTGAGTGCTACAAACACATCACAAGAGGGAAGGAAAAATATGGTAAGATCTCAAGAGGTCCAGTCATGTCAAGAGTAAGAAAATATGCATTTGGAACAGTAAGTAGAGAAAAATTATGAAATTTGAATGATAATTTTAAAATTGATATTCTTGGAAATCTTAGTGAACAAATAGATACTTTAAGAATACAAAACAAGTAAAAAGCCAAGAATGTTGCATTATCTATTTTATGTCGTAGATGTAGGAAAAAACACACTTTATGAGAATGCCCTCTTGATAGTGTTGAAATATGTGTTATATGTGTTGACAATATTTATACAAAGGAGTTCCCTTCAATACATGGACTTAAGGATGTGTTTCAAGAAGAAGCTGGAACAAGTCAAGTTGAATCACTTTTCCATGTTTCTCCGAAGAGACCTTGAAAAACTCAACAAACATGTATGGTACAAGATCCTAATGCACAATATCAATCATTTGCAAAACCACAAAGTAATTGGAATACACCTATACCTTGCAAAAGTTGGCCACCTCAACCACAAAACCCATCTTGGTCACAAGGGTGGAAAAATTATTATGGTAGGAATCCTTAGTATCCTCAATTTCAATACCATACCCTTAGTACCAACCTTAGTATTACCCTCCTCAACCTTCGCAACCCACTCAACCACAATTCTAACCTCAATTGACTTCAATTCAACCACTTCCTTTGCCATCCACTCAATTTCTTCATAAATCTAATAAACTTCCTACACAACCACTCCTAAATATGAATAATAAAACTCCTCAACAACCCATCTATAATGTTGAGGGTCAAAATTTTCAAGCTTGTATGATAATTCCTCTAGGTCTAAATGATGTCCAACTTAGATCTGGTCAAGTCTTGCAAAAGAATCACCACCAATTGTCATCCAAGTATATAAGGAGGACAAAGTTCCTGAAAAGGAGGCATCTCTTGATCAAGAAAAGACTCCTGCAAAGGAAGATGTTCCTACACAATTAGATGACAACCAAATAAAATCAACTCCTATAGTTCCTCTAGTATAAAAACATTTGTCTCTTTATGAATTTACCCTTTTCCAAAAGAGATTCAAATTGATAAGGGAGTATAAGGGAAAATCATTTTACTTGACAACAACATGCTAGATGAATTGTTTGCATTGGAATTCCTTTACTCCAAGCTATTAAATAAATTCCCATATTTGCAAAAACAATAAAGGAGTTATTTATTAAAAAACCAAGAAAAAAAGGAAAAGAAATTAAAAAGATTCAATTGGTAGGAAAGATTGTAGATATTAGGATGGGGAAACCAATAGTCTAGAAATATTTAGATCAAGGTAGCCCTATTGTAAAAATTCACATCGATGGCATTGAAATTCCAAACACTCTAATCGATTTAGTAGAAACCATTAATATCACAATCAAACATTATTTGAATCAATTGAAACTCCCTAATCATCAATATACCCCAACTTTATTGCAATTAGCAGATAAATTAGTTATGAGACTTGATGGTATATTAGAAGATGTTTTGGTATCCTTAGATTCATGGGAATATCTTGTTGAATTTATGATTTTGACTCCCAAGAATAATTTAGGAGGGAACCCATTGATATTTGGTAGGTCTTGGCTAGCTACAACTAATGCATTTATAAGTTGTAGATATGGAGATATGTATATTTATGATGGAAATTCTGCTAATAAATTCACATTATATCCTCCTACAAAAAAAATAATTGAAATGGAAAGTGAAGTTTTGATTGATGATGATGATAATGAATACTTTGAGGATATTCAACCTATATTTACTCTTTCACAAATTGACGAGGAAGATCAATTGATAAATTTTATGAATAATAATGACTCTTCTTCATATTGTGAACAAAATCAAAGTTTTCAACAGAAATGTAACATTGAATATTTTTCATCAATACAATCCAAAGTAGCTTTATGTTCTATGGAAAAGTTTGGCAATCCTTTAGTAGGATTTTTTCCAGGCAAAACATTAAACATTAATAATAACTTGGAAGAATTTCAAAAGAAAAAAATGATAAAGATGCTAAAAAAACATTCTTCTAAATATTCATGGGAATACATTAACATGAAGGAAATTGACCCTAACACATGTATGCATCACATTTATATTCGAAGAAATGCCAAACCAGTGAGACAACCTCAAAGAAGGATGCATCCTAATACGAGGGAAACTGCTAAAGAGGAATTACAAAAATTGGTTAATGTGAGTTTCATTTACCTAGTATCATACAACCAATGGATTTCACCTTTAATGATTGTTCCTTAAAAGAATGCAAAGTGGAGAGTGTGCATTTGATTATAGGGAACTAAGCAAGGCTACTTTAAAATATCATTTTCCGCTACTTATCATTGATCAAATATTAGATACTTTAGCAGGGAAGAAATATTTTTCATTTCTTGATGGTTTCAGTGGATATAATGAAATTCAACTCGAACCAAAATATCAAGAAAAAACAACTTTTACATATCCATGGGGTATGCATGGTTATAGGGCACTTTATTTTGGTTTATGTAATGCACATGTTACATTTCAAAGATCATTTTATGTATCTTTTCTGACTTGATCCATGATTGTGTAGAAGTTTACATGGATGATTTGAATGTCTATGGAAACACTTTTTAAGAAGCTATGGATAAATTAGAAAAAAATTTCATTAGATGCAAAGAAGCATATATTTCATTAAGTGATGAGAAATGCTTTGTGATGTTCAATGAGGGAAGTTTTTTGGGGCATCATATTTTAGGTGTTGGAATCAAGGTGGATGCATCTAAGGTAGAGGTAATATCCAAAATTTCAGTTCCTAATTGTCAAAGAGATGTTAGAAGTTTTCTTAGTTTTACAAGATATTACAAGATATTCATATAAAAATTCACAAAAATAACTTCTCCACTCTTTAAACTTTTTACAAAATATTGTGATTTTGTTTGGAATTTTGATTGCCAAAAGGCATTTGAACCATTGAAATAGGAAATTACTGAAGCATCAACCTTAAGAGGGCCAAACTAGTCTCTCCAATTTCATATTTCAACTAATGCTTCAGACACAAATTTAGGAGTTGTATTGGGACAAAAATGCTTGGCTTCTTATGCTATTTATTATACAAGTACAAATCTGACTCCTACAAATTTAAATTATACAGTTACAGAAAATCAATTTTTAGTTGTTGTTCACGCCATTAGTAAGTTCATACATTACATCATTAGTTATGAAACTTTCATTCATATTGATCATTCTGTTATTATATATTTAATGAATAAACCAATTACTAATGGCAAGATCACTAGATGGTTGTTATTTTTATAGGAATTCAATATCACCATCCTAGATAGGTAAGGAAAGGAAAACATAGTTTATGATTTCCTTTCCAGGATGCAGAATGATAATATTGATACTCTTGTAGAGGATAATTTTCTGACGAATACGTTATTGCAGTGTCTATTAAAACTCCTTGGGTTGTAGATATTGCTAACTATTTGGCTACAGGAAAATTACCTCCACAATTGTTAGCCAAAGAAAGACAGAAAATCATCAAATCTAGTGCACCCTACTCATGGATAGAGGAAGAATTATACCCAACCAAACTTTATTTGATTATCAAAAGATGTGTTCAAGAGGATGAAGTACCTGAGATATTAAAATATTTCCATGATGAACCATGTGGAGGAAACTTTGTTGATAGAAGGACTGCATACAAAGTGCTTCTTTTGAGATATTACTGGCTTTCTCTTTTTAGATATGCCAAGGAATATCTAAAAATATGTGATAGTTGCCAAAGAATGGGGAGCACCATTCAATCAGATGAGAGTCCTCTACAACCTTGGGTACTCATAGAGCCTTTTGAAAAACGGGCTCTAGATTTTGTTGGTCTAATAAACCCTCCATCTAAACAAAAGAGGTATATTTGTGTCTATACAAATTATGTTACAAAACGGATAGAATCTAAGCCACTTCCTTTTTCTACTAAAAATGTTGTAGTTACATTTATTTTTGAGGATATTTTCACTTGTTTTGATGTCCCAAGGGAAATTGTGATAGATCAAGGTTCTCAATTCACATATAAGTTGGTGCAAAAAAATATGGAGCAATAAAAAACTCAAGCGTTAGAAATCAACTCCATATCATCCATGGGCTAATGGACAAGTGGAATCTACCAACAAGGTACTTGAAGCTATACTAACCAAGACCGTACACTTTCACATAAGAGACTGGGCAGAAAGGCTTTCAAAGGCACTTTGGGGGTACCACACCACATGGAGAAACACCACTGGACATACTCCCTATCATCTTGTCTATGGGAAGAAAGATTTTCTTCCAATTGGATTTCCAAGTAGAGACCTTTAGAACAACAAAAAAATTGTGGCTTAACCTATATGAATCTCAAAATCAAAGATTGACACAGTTGAATGAGATAGATGAGATCCGACAAGATGCCATACAATGAACATACATAATCTAGCAAGAAAGAACCAAATGGCATGATAAATTCATCAAAGTCAAGAACTTCAATCCATGTGACTGCAATCTTCTTTTTTACTCTAAGTTCAAGGATTTTCAAGGAAAATTTTAGATACATTGGCTTGGTCCCTATGAAGTAGATATTGGTTTTTATAATGAAGTAGTTAGAATTAGGACTATTGATGAATAAAAGTTCACCTTCCTTGTTAATGGGCATAGGATAAAATTATATCATAAGCCCTTTACTAGAGAATTTGATTTGAAATTGATAAGTAAAGGAGATTCTCCTTCTCTACCACAACAATAATTGTAATCTATTTATTTTCTAAATATAAAATAAACCAAAAAAAATGAAATAATAATAATAATACATAATAATAAAGGCATAGGAATGAAAACCAACATTGTTGGCATTCCTATGCAAAAAATTCTAACTGAAAACCAAGGATACTTGGCAACTTATATTTTCTAATTCTCTTTTTCTTTTCCCATTTTTCCTTTATTCCTCCTTCCTTCTTTGAAATTCTAATAAAATTTTGAAGTAGTAATGTAGTTTATGGAATACTTTGTTTTTATTTTAAAAGAGAGTTCTCAACATTCATCGGCATCGACATCATAAACAAATATCATTAAATTTCAACAAGAACAACAATTTTTCAAGAAATCATGAAGTTGAAGGAACAACTACAAAATTTACAACATCCCATAGCTAATTTCACATTCTACAATGAGAGACAAACTTGTAAGCATTTTCAATAAAAAATAATTCACAAGGCATCATGAACTTGCAAAGAAAGGAAAGTAAGTACATCAAAGGTATGCACATAGGATATTAAGTCAATTTTCATTAAAGAAAGAAATGGATCTATGAGTCTATTGAATGTTTATGATACATCTCTTGAATTGAAGACTGAAATTATGACCTTAATCATAATCTTATCCCATCATTCATTCTCATATCATAATCCATCACGTCAAAAATTTCTTCCAATGAATCTAAACCATTCAAAATATCCCAAATTCTAATGGTCTTGCAAAATCAAATTCGTTGAATCATGCGAGATCATTAATAAAAGAGGAAGAGTTCGATTGAAATTAGACCACTGCTTTCACGACCTATTTCACTCCAAACCTTGCCACCATAAAACCAATTCATTACCACATTTCTCTACCCATCCCTATCAAAATAAGCAATTCAGGGGCACAAATTCTCTTCCACAATGGGTGTTATCATCTGATATGAGCCAAATGGAACAAATTTCCTCAACGCCTACCCACAAGTTAGATATCAATTGCAGAAGGAAGGATGAATTAAATTCTTCAAAATATTTGATGATTATGAAACTCAAGTCACAAAAACAATTTCCCGAGAATTTGATGGAGTGGAAGATGAGATTGGGGATATAACATTGAAAATCATAGAATCCTTCGCAGCAGAGGTGACAAAGCTCCGAAGATATGGAAAAACTTGATTAAGAATCAAATACTTAGGGATGAGTAATGGAAGTCCTTCTTTCATTATCCAGGTATGGACACCTCAAATTTCAAGAAAGGAATTCTAGTCACAACACTTAAACCTAAAGGGAGAAGCTTGTTATTAGTGATTCAAACATTTCCTACTTGTGAAGGTAGATTTGAAATCCTACTCATTTACCTACCAGATTGTTAATGCATTTTATTAGAGGAAACGAATTAAATATTTCATATTACTTGATGTGGAATCTTAAAAAATGGCTTTTCATATACAAAGTGACTCTAGAAATATTAACAGGGATTTGTATCACCAAGATTTAGTGAAAATTCTTGTTGAGGCACACTTGAAGTCTACTGGTAATAATTGGAAATAAATTTTGGTTACAAACCTATTGTAGCTGCTACCACACCCTACAAAATTTTGGAATACACTCAATTCTAGATCCTTCCTTGGTCTTGCATATTGTTGTCGTAGACACCGAAACTCATTTCATGTACTTTCTTGAAGTGTTTTTCTCCCCTTTGTAAGTTGGGTATACCATTGTCTATTCACATGATTGGTTGTCACGCAATATGTAGAAGCTTGTTCTGATGGCTTCGAGGGCCTATATTTCTTTCTATGAGTTGTTCTAAACATTCATACATCTATCACACTCATTCACAAAGTTTTGAGCATTGTCGCACAAGTGTCATCACAGTCGTCGCAAAGTGTATCTTAAGTGTCACACTTATTGTAACTGGTCATAAGGTTGTCACACAGAGGTAAATGCATTATTTATATTTCATGCTTAATCTATGTTTTTGTGTCATCAATTATTCTAAGTGTGAGATCATAGTCAAAACTTTATCACCTCACACACTAGTCTCACTGGTCCGCCACTTACCCATTCCTGAAGAGGATTTTTGACCAACAACTTAACTTCACCCAGCCTACTTGGACTGTTCACTGTGTAGTTCCAAACCTCAAGGTGTGACCTTCCTTCTTGGCACTACACAATGCGTAATCCCTTCTTCTCAAGGTTGCCGCACTACACAGTTCATATGCTCAAGGCCTTGTCTTGGCCTCCAGAATTGCACAATCATTCCTCCTAGCCCAATCTGAACTGCGCAATATGCAATAAAAAGCATTAATCCCTCTCCCTGAGTGTCTAAACTACATAGTTCATAGTTTCCCAGTCCCCCTTGTCTTAGTATAGATTGCATAATTTTTCCCTCAATCTAGACTGTGCAAATTTTCCCCTTAGTCTGGACTGCGCAAAATTTTCCATCAGTCTGGACTAATTTTTTTTTTCCCTTAGTATAGACTAAGATGTGCACTGTGCAATTCTAGTAATCAAGCCTGACCCTTGGCTAATTGAACTTTGCAATTGCATAGTCGCTGGGCCCTCTCTCCCAACCTATCACCTAGGCTCGACCCAGATTATGGATCCAAATTCTCTATCTTAGACTAGCGGTTCTCAGACTGATATCGTCTTGTCATGAGTGAATTACAGATTTAGGTACTCTCTCACACCATGATAGGATGATGAGGGAGGAGATGCAGAAGGGAAGCATGCAGAAAGAAATTTGTGTAGCTGGGAATGCAATCTCATCTATCAAAGCAAAGCAAAGGGACACCAACTTGTGGCCACAAATCAATACTTAAGGTCATCAAGGTTTCCTATCATCGGGGCATGAGGAGGTGGAATACGAGGTGTTCTAAAGAAGACATCAAAGCCACAACAACAACAGTGGCTTGACATTGCCACATTATCAAGTAGTCCATGTCAGCAGTCTCATGTCATGATCTGTCATGAGTTGTCATATACCACATCATCATTGTGGACCATGTATATTATATTCAAAATGTATAGTAAAGTGGAAGTCCAAAGGACAACCATGAATATGGAGATTTATCTAAGTTGAAAAGCCGTAGGAAGTTGAACAGTCATGAGGGTAGTCAAAGAGTCATAAAGGGGAAGCATCACCCCTAGGATATATATGCACCCTCATTGTATAAGCAAAGGAATTTTCACCTTGGCTGCTCCCACAAAGCATTACAGAGATAAGCTAGTTATTTGAGGAGCAAGGAGTGGCAACAATGTTCCACTACTAGAGCTAGTGATGTACATTGTAAACATGTGTCTTGGAACTTTTACTTAATAACATAAGCCTTCAAGGCAAACATGTTCTTCATGCATGTATTATGAATGTTTGTATGACTAGTCTGCAGATGTTTGTATTTTATGTTTTCTTTCACATGTGCTAAGATAGTTGAACTATTTAGGTTATTTTAGTACTATCTTATTGAGAATATGTTGTAGTGATTGTTATTGATGTCCCTTCCTTGTGGACTATTTTGCAGGATATTAGACAAATATTTCTTCATTTTTTGATTGTAACGACCATCACATCCTCTGTGGACTATTCCGCTGGATGTTAGACGACTCCTTCCAATTCATGTGTGTCTCTTATTGGGTGGTACTACTACCTCTCATTTATAGGCTTACTTTTCTCCCCTCTCCACAGTAGAAGAACCTTGACACATTTACAACTGAACACTCACCTGACACATCTTCTATCTTTTCGAAGACACCATTGCATCCCTCTCTCATGTTGATAGTTAGAGCCAAGGCATATCTTTGAAATGTATGGAAATCGGGTCGATATACTGGATGGGGCTCCTACACGAAACAGTGTGAGGTCTAATTGGGACATCACATCAGGGAGACCCCTTAGTTGATGGATTTCCAACACTGTTAACGAAACCATTTCATAGAAGTTTTAGAAGAAGAGGATACCCTTAAAACAAAAAGGAGTTGATGTAAGGTTTCCAAAAACCATAACCCTCAGTCTACAAAGAAAGAAGCCAATGGTTTTTCAATTATTGAAACAATAGAGATAGGAATCCCACATGATGAGATAAAAGAGGATGTCCCCCTCATTCAATTTTTGAATGAGGCTAAGAAGAAAAAAAAAGAGAAAATGTTAGAAGAATGAAATCCAGTGAAATTGCAGAACATCCAAAGATAATAAAGAAAAAAGCATAGAAATTTTTTTATAAAATAAAATCCATGTCAAAATAAGAAATTCCTGAACAAAAACTAAGGATAAGCAAAAGGATTTCTAAGTTTTCAGATTTGTAGAAGAGTCAAACACCTCCAAAGACTCTTGATCTTGATGAATGAGACAATGTTGAAACTGAAAGAATGATAGAACCTCCATGTTATCCAAGTCCAACAAGAAAGACTCTACAAATCAATATTTCTGAATAATAGATCTATGACTACTAGGAAACTCTAGAGGCATAGAAAAATGTGAATTCTCTTATAGAAGCTAGGTGTTTTGAAGACTCTTCGCATAATGACGTTTGTATTACTATTCTAGAGATTACTACTACTTCTCAAATAGAGAAATAAATTATTAATACTCTCAAATAGGAGATTGATGAACTAGAAGCATTAAATAGACATATCAAAGATGAGAATGAAGTAGTAAGGTCACATAATGAAGTTTTAAAGGCTCAAAATGATACTATGATGTTGAGAATGTGTCATTGGTATAAAAAGAATAAAAGAACTTAAGGAAAATAACATGGGTTAGAGGGAAAAAGCTAAAGGGTTATAGGGAAAGATTTTGATGAGGAAGCATCGATGGTCATTAAATGTACAAAGCAAAGGGACATCAACAAACTTGGATGTCTTTATCCAAGCATTAGAAATAGTTCAATAACAGGGCACCTCTCTAGTTTTGTTTTTTTTTGAATGAGAACATGAAATATCTTCAACTTGGGGGAATGTTGGATCCTGTTGTGGTATTCAACAACCCCCCATTTGTTAATGATACTAGTTAATTTTACATTTATAAATGGGGACCCTTTAAAAGTTTCATCTAGAAAACAAAACTTAGCATTTATTCATTTCTTTTATTTTTTTAATAAATAAAAGATAACAATCAAAACCTTTTTGGGAACTGCTAAAGACTTACATTTTCATATATAGCATGTCTAAAACCCACCAAAGGACCTTTCTAAAAAACCTCCAAAATCAAGTAAAATGATTAAATAAGGGTTCCATGGTCTAAATGACCATAAAACCAGATGAAAACAGAAGTCCTTAAGATTTTTTAGGCTTAAGTCTCGCATCACATATCATGATTTATAAAGAACTCTCTCTTAAAAACAATATAGCGAAATGTGATTGGCGCCCAGACCCACACCTTAGAATATTGAAAGTAAATATTCCTAGTTCGTCAAGTCTATTGCATAGGATAAACCTAGCGATTAGCTATATGTCAAAAATCTAACAGAAGGCTCACACCTCGCATCTCGCAGAAACATAGCAGGAGCTAAGAATTCTAAAAGGTACATCTTGCAATATTGTGATCTGTGATATTGCTTCGCAAATCACACAATCACTATCATCATAGTAAAAAGGCTCACCACCCTAGAAGCTTTCATCCCATTTTACGATGCAAACATTTATGAGAAATAAAGCTAAGGGATAACAAATCATTAGTCGGAATTAGTGGGAAATAACTGCATTTATGTGTGAAAATCCATTTAGCTTGATACGATATCTTGTTATGTGCGTTCAAATAATGCTTCTTTTACCACTATTACAAGCTATTTGCATTATTTCATTTTTACTTTCATCTTTTTGTGTTTGATAGTTGTTGTTCTTCATTTTAGGAAAAACCCACAGAGTAGAGCATTGAGAACAATGGGGAAGAAAGGCAAGCATATAGCCTGTGAGAAGACAGAGATGACTCCCCTATTCACGGATACCACATGCAGTAGAGAGGGAGGAACTTCTACATGGGAGGCTATGTACAACATACTAGAGGAGGAAGAACCAATGATTATGGAAATAAACATTACAGTTGACGGACAAGATTCCTCAGACGCTTCCATGCTAGAGACGGCTTGCTTGTTTTTTCACTGCATAACTTCTCAGCCGAAGATAATCCCTTATACTGACATGGTAAAATGGGTTATCGATGAAGTTGACATCTCAGATAGATAATTCAAGATGAGAAGCCAAGAGGTCATCAAATCTTTTACCCTAGACAACCTAGGGCTTATGTACCACCTACCAGAGCCACAGGTTGTCTACAACAAGAAATTCATAGAGAAGTTTGCTAAAGAGAACAATGACCTAGCGGATTGCACCCGCGCATAGTCGAATAATGAAGAGAAAATCAAGAAAGACAAAATTGGTATGTACACTACTGCGTCTATTGTCCCCCATATAGTTTTCTAGTGGCTATGTTATGTAGACTATTTGGAAAAATGGATAGTACTAAGTTCTCCCCAGATTGGTTGTCGTTAATAGATGCAGTCGTTAAAGCAACTATAATGAATTGGGCCCAAATATTGTCATAAAATTTAGCAAAAACAATTATCGAGTATAGAAGGAGAAGAAGTATTGCTTCGAGGGTTTACCCTCCATTTTTTGTGAGTGCCTATGTTATGGATACTATTTATTTTAGTT
>APFE030425372.1:0-27410 GCA_000404065.3 Pinus taeda
AAGTGTCATGACATTGGGCATATGGCACGAGACTGTAACTTGACATGGGCTCTTACACAATCTAGACCCATGCAAAAGAAGAAAGTTACACAAGTATGGAGAAGAAAGGAAAGGCAATCTGAAAATGCCTTGAACTCCCCAGTGGATCCAAATTTGTTTTGAGAAAAATCTGCCAAAAGAAGACAAGCACACATTAAAGGGGAGCTTGTAAATTTTTGTTGTTGTACTGTCTTAACAGTCACTCTTTGATGAAGACCTTTTATAAGGGACAAAAAAAAAAAAAAAAAAAAAAAAAAAAAAAAAAAAAAAAAGGGCAGCGCTCAAATGTTAAGTGTAGCAGCGCAATAAAAAAAAAAAGGGTGTGCAAAGCAAGGAGACCCTCACAGCAGTGGGAAGATAGAACATAAAACAGCAGTTCTGAATTTTTTATTATGGAGCACATACATTTAAATGCAAGCAATGGAAGGTAGTTTCCTCCTATGTCATGTGTGAGAACATACTCACAGCAGAGTGAGTACAATACTCAATAATAAAAAATTGTAATGTTTTCATATGCAATTCAGCATGCAAAGAAATGCATAAAGAGAAACAGGGACAGCAGATTTTTAATGCACATTGGTGAATGGAAATGTGTGACAGTAGAAAAATGAAAGGAGCTGCACAACAGTGCATTGTGTAAAAAAATTGAATGAAGACTAAGATTGTGTGAAGCAAAGGTGTAAAGAAATGGCAGCAGCCCGTGTTATTTTTGTTGTGTGGAGAATGCAGCGCAAGACAGCGTGAGGATGATTTCTCTCTATGAGAAAGTAATGGAGAGTAAAGAGTTAGTGTATGGACACACAGCAGTATGATGAAACAAAAGGCAGCCACAGTGCAAATTGCAGAGGCAACGGAGCAGCCAATAAAACCCATGGATGACAGAGTCTATGGTTATGGGTATGGACAGCAGTACATAAAAAAATGCAGCACCATGATGGCAAGAAGGAGAAGCACAGTGGTGCGAAGAAATGTGTTTTTACACAGCAATGCAAATAAAAAAAATGCAGCAGCATGAAGTTTTTTTTTTGTTAAAAAAAATGAAAGGTAATGGACAGCAGCAGATGGAAAAGAAATTTTTCATTTACAGCAGTGTAAATTTGTAAGGTGGGACAGAGTAATTGTTCCAGAAAAGATTGAGCATTCTGTCTTTGAAGAATGCACAGCAATGCAAAGTTTGCAAAGAAATGTAAGTGAAGTGCAACAACACATCAGCAAGTGAAGACACAACAGTGTGGGGTAGACGCAGCAAAGAAGATGGCACAATAGTACAGCAGAGAATATGCAGCAGCAGCAGCATAAAAGAACAAGGTAATGAGTATGCACAACAGTGCAATGAATTTTTTGTTTTGAAACTGCATCTAAAGCAGTGTTTGGCGTTAATCCCTCCGTGAGAGGAAGAGAAGTTCTTAGTGTATCCCTCTGTTAAAGAGGAAGGTGCTTTTCAGCACAATGTCACAGGTAAATCCCTCTGTCATGAGGAAGGTGCTCTTAAGCACAGTTTCAGGTTAATCCCTCTATTAAGAGGAAGATTTGTTGTCTTTGAAGAATCCCTCTATGAAGAGGAAGATGCTTTTTAGCATAGACAGGTGAATCCTTCTAGTTTAGAGGAAGATGCTTTTCAGCATAGACAGTGGTGAATCCCTCTGTTAAGAGGAAGACTCTTTTGCAATAGCAGCATGTCAAGGAGTTGAGGAAGTGTTTGGGTAAGACCGAATGCCCAGCAGTTGAAATTAAAGGGGAGTGTTGGAAATGGTAATTTCTCCTGTGCGCGGGATGCCAGCAGCAATGGCGCGCAGTCAGTAGTCAACGGAGATAGAAAACCACCCAGCGGTAAATCAAAACCAGCAGGATCATATCGCACCACCCTTCCGCACAAAGCTGTTTCCGTGCATCGAGCTCCGATGCAATTGGGAGCTGACAGCTGTTCAAGCGCTGATGCTGGCCTGACATCAGCATGTCCCATCCGTCGGAAGGTAACTTCTGCTCCTCTTACCCCATCCGATATGCGTCCGATCAACTGTGAAGACTGTCCGCCGTTTGATCGCCAGGTAAGGTCTCCGTGGTTTACACTCACCAAAGTACATACGGCCTGATTGAAATTAAATACAGCGTGGACCTGGCCCATACCATATGATTAATGTTATGACATGTCCTCGGTAAGGTATTTAATGTTTTTTACAGGCCGGAACATTTATTTTATACGGGAGCATGGGCAAAGTATAACATAAGTTTTTAATATATGTTTTAAGAAAAAAAACGTTGACCATATTTTTTTTAATATGAAAGTACACGGGGAGATATGAAGTTTTTCAGTGCGCGGCAGCCATTAAAAAATGGATATGGATTGTAATCCTATGTGTGTCAAAAGGAACACACGGTGAATTGTAATGTGTTCGCTGCAGCTAATGAAAACAGGAGGAGATGCATTGGGCTCGCAGCAGCCTGTAAAAACTATGGTGTGGATGGCACAGGGTAAAAACAACAACAGGGGATTGTAATGTGAGTTGAGTAATCGCACATGGAGAGGAGTGATGTGGATTCGTAGCAGTAAATAAAATCCACAGAGATTAAAATATTGTATGCCAGGGGAATGGTCTGATATGTAAATGTTTTTTTTCTTTGGGATTAAAATGTAAAAGGAAAATGCAGCAGGAGTGAAAAGATTTATTTTGTCTTGGTAATGTAAGAAGTAAAAAGGAATGCACAGCAGTGCAGGAAGAGAAGTAAATGAAACCAGTGGGTTGTTTTGGTTTTCAAACCATGTATTGTTTCACACAGAAGTGAAAAGGTAAATGGGTAAATCCCTGTAAGTTTTTGTTTTCACACAGCAGTGAATGTAAATGAAATATTTACACAGTGGTGTAAAATCTCATAGGAGGCAGAGTAAGTTTGTAAAATGTTTTGGTGAATCCCTCTGAGTGAAAGAGGATGAATATGTCTCTGTAAATTCTCAGGTGAAAACAGAGTTTTGGTTTAATCTTGTTTCTGGTAAATCCCTCACAGCAAAGAGGATGAATGTATATCAGTCATTTTATTTTAATGAATGGAAATCTTTTATGGTGGTGCATTACTCTGTTCAGTGAATTTTTTTAAGGGTAAAGATCCTGGAGTTGAGCAAAGGAAACAGAGCATAGGCTCTGTGTTTTATATTTAGATGGTTTTGGTATTTTCCCATTGCAAACGAAAAAATACCCAACACATTTCACGTAAGTAAATTTAATTAATTATCTTGACATTTAATTATCAGGTCAGAAAAGGCCCTCTCACAATGCGTTGAAATTGTTAACCTGTATGCTTTGGTTGCAGGCTGGACCTCGTATTTGTCTCGGGAAGGATTTTGCATATATGCAGATGAAGATTGTTGCTGCTGTGCTTTTACGTTTCTTCAAATTTGAAGCTGTTGAAGGAATGGAAGTGAGATATCATCTCTCAACGACACTCGGTATGGCTGAGAGTGGTTTAAATCTGCATGTTAAGCCTAGATGAGATTGCCGAGAAGAGTTTCTCATCACAATAAGGCACACTGCACACTGAAGGCTTTCATCAAGTGTACACATTTGTGATTTTCACAAGAAAAAACCCTTTCCTTTCATTAATTAAAATAAAGAGAGAGTACATAGTTTATATAGTAAAAGTTCTTCTACTGCTTCTCTAATCTCTGGTGACCGAGATATATATATATATATTCTCAGATTTGTCAACTTACGCAGAAATATAACCTTACAAAATAATTTCTCCCTATCTAGATCCAAGTGCTTTATAACAAAAAAGAACATAGACTGATAGCAAAAATATACTAAGATTGTTTTTGTCCATATTATCATGTGGTCCCTTCCTTCCAGTAAATCCTATGAGTGGATGATTTATCCAATATCAATCTGAGTACCCTGTTCATACGCAGCAAATTGTATCTTGCCGGGATTCTTTGCGATTCCCCTTTTTGAGAGGAGGTCCGTAATTTGATTGTATATGTGACCAAAAGCAATGTGTTGGAAGAAGCTTATGAGAAAAATTCTCCTCATCGAGTTAGCAAGGATAATAGGAGGATAAAAAAAGTGTAGTCATTTACCGAGTCCATGATGCCCTTCGTGTACCTATATATCATGATATAATTGAGTCTTTACCATTTTGTCCTTGTGAGAACTCCTCAAAGAGCAATGATTTCAGCCCTGTTGTTCGTCCCGTGTCCCTTCTCTCACTAGAAATGGAAATATTTGCCCAGCTCTGGGATGATGACAGCCCCACAACCACATTTCCAGTGTTAACATGCTCCATCAAAATATCCCACAGGATAGGTCAATCCAGTGTCTCAGAATGATCTTCCATAGTGACTTCTTTTTTACCATCAACCATGTTTTCAAAAAGAGGGCCACTGAATTGAAGACTACCTCCCATACCACTGCAATTTTATTGTCAAAGGTGAGATCATTCCGACATCGTCAAATGAACCAAATGATATATAATGGTAAGGATCAATGTTGTATCCTAGAATTGATCCAAAAAGTGAGGTAAGTTTTGAGAGAGTGAGAAGCCGGATAATGGATCATGCCCAATTTGTCCAAAACATCGTCCCCAACCGCCGCAATGAATGGGCAATTTAGTAAGATGTGATCCACATCTTCCTCTCCCCGATTGCATATCATGCAGATTCTAGGACAATTAAAGCCCCTTTTTAGAACGTTATTCCATGCAAGGATGCAATCATGGATCACCAACCATCCAAAGCATATGAGTTTTAGGGGAATCGTCCATTTCCAAGTTTCCTGATACCAGAGGGAGTAATCAAAATTCTTCATGGTCCATGAAATGGTGTGATAAATCTCTTTTACTATCAGTTGTCCCCTCTTTTGTTTTCCTTCTCAAATCATTTTTTCGGGTTAATCATAGAGAATGATAGAGAAAGATGTCCGATGCACATAATTGGGAAGTGTACTTTTCCCATTCAATGACGAAATCCCCTATTAGTCCTAGTTCCTTTGCCTTCTTCCAAGTCTGTCCCAAATGGTGAATCTTAAAATTCTATTGGATCAGTTGTAATTTGGAAATGTCGAGATTACGTAGAGAATTGATCAAGGGGGCAGACAGTGTGTGGCTCCCATTGAAACCCGAGAGGGAATCCAACCCAATCTCGATGGTGGAGCCATTTCCAACTTCCCATCTCAGGAAGGACAACAACCAATGGAGATTGTTCCTCATACATCTTCAGACAAAATATGTGTATATTCAAGTCATTTCTCCTCCTCTGAGTCATATAGATGAAAAGGTAGATCATACATATATTTTTTCTTGATGATGTGTGACCAGATGTCAACATCAACCATAGCCCTCCAACAATTTTTAGTGATCAAAGCCATATTGAAGTTTTGTGTGTCAAGGATACCCGAGACACCATCCTTGATCAGGGTGGTGATAGCTTTCCAATGTACTAGATGGATTTTTTTCCTCTTTTAGGACTCCAGACCACATGAGCCAAGCCATAATGGATTCAATCTTGTGGATGGCCGCCATAGGAAATTGGAAAATATGCATCCAATATACCGCAAGGTTTTCAAAGACGGATTTAATCAGTATAATTCTTCCACCCATCGATAGCCACCAATGCTTCCACTTGCATAATGTGTTTTCAAATAGGAAAATAAGCCAGTCCAAGTCTTGTACAAGATATTTGTTAGGCTTAATACAAAAATCAAGATATACAAAACCAAGTGCAAGGGGGGAGGACACAATGTTAAAAAGGCTGCAAATCACCCTGATTACAGTCTCTTCACCCTCTTCATGGAGAAGGTAGGATTTAGTATTATTAATGTCAAGTCCCGAGGTCGCACTGAAAGTGCTCATGAGACTGTGAACAAGAGATCATCCACAAACATCAAGTGAGTGATTGGGTTGTATGAGGAGATGTCAATGTCGTTAATATGACCCCGTTCCCCAGTGTTCTCCATCAATCGACTCAAGAAATCCATGACAAGGAGGAAAAGTAATGGGGACAAGTCACAACCTTGTCGCAACTCTCTAGAGGCCCAAAAGAGCCGAGACAATAAGACATTGATCATTACCGCAAAATTAGCAGTGGTGATGCAAGCCATAATCCACTAGATGTTATGTGGGCTAAGTCCAATTTTAATTAGCATCGTCCTTAAGAAGTCCCAATCCACGCTATCAAATTCCTTGTGCAAGTCAACTTTGAGCAAACAGGCCTTCAGATTATTTGTCTTAATTGAATGCACGAGCTCCTGGGTGAGGCCAATGGCGTCCTAGATCAGGCGACCCTCAAGAAACCCGAACTATTCGGGAGAAATGTGCTTGGATAGAAACCCTTTAATCCTATTGGCAATGAGTTTATAAATCATAGACTTGTAGACAAAGTTACATAATGAGATATGACGAAAGTCCGCAAAACTATGTGGATGATATTTCTTCAAGATGAGGGGAATGAATGTGGCATTGAGCACCCATGGGATGTAACCAAGAGACCTCGATTCCTCTGCAACTGCCAATAGGTCTTGTGCCATCAGATCATAAAGGTGAAGGAAAATCTTCCTGTCCCATCTGTTGGGCCTTGGGATTTTGTCTTTTGGACATCCCTTAAGAACCTCTAATAGTTCCTCCTTAATAACAGGGAAATCCAGAGTATCATTGTTCTCTCCCGAGAACATTTGAATAATATGTGCCAAGCATTTGAGATGAGCGAACAAATCCAAGTTATGTACCCTAAAAGTGTTGCCGAAGTGATTGACCGCCATTGACTTCAGATTTGTTTGGGACTCATGAAATAGACCATCATAGTCCCATATGCCACGGATGGCATTGGATTTCTTCCTAATAATTGCATGGAGTTGAAAGAATTAAAATTTCTATCACCAAGAGACACCCAGGTGGTTTGACTCTTTAGTTTGATGCTGGTCTCCTGTGATAAGAGGATAGCCCTCTTTTTCTCCTTAAGACCTAGAATGTTCTTGCGGTACCCCTCCGCAAAGTACATAGGATTAGAGGGATTGTTAAAAATTTCGAGATTGTCCTTAATAATAAGTAGGTCGTAGATATTTGACAACTTATCTTCTCTAGCACAATTACCAAGCTCCTTTTGTAGCATATTAAGCTTGTCATGGATGATGTAGATACAACTTCTAGGGGGGACAGGTTTGCGGGACCAAACATGATGTACCTGATCCCTAAAATCCTTCTGCTAAAGCTAGTATGAGTTGAATTTGAACGGACAATGCCTCCTTTCATCCAAGAGTTCCCAGGTCAGAATAATTGGCATATGATAAGAAATATGGGTAGGAATAATTAAATATTTCATTCCCTCCACATCATTGAGAAGAGACTAGATAATGATGAATCTATCGAGAAGCTTCGAGATACCTTTGGCGATGGTCCATCTGTTTCACCAAGTAGGAGCAAGAGTGTCATGCCCCTACACTAGTAGTACTCTTCCAACCGCACTATAGGAGGTGCAGCACCACCGACCACTTTATTTTTAACAATACTTACGATCGTGGACTACGCCTACTTAGTTTATTTTTCAACTTTCTTAATATACTTTAATTAACCCATCGGAAACATTCTTACATCATTCATCATTATTATCTTTTAACATATATGCATAAAATATAATAAACGAGGAGGGGCAACTCCATGAAATATGAGTCTACCCAATAATATCAATACTTCACAAAATATTTAGTTTTACATTCTCTGCAGGAAACCCCAAGTTTCCTTAGTACAATATCTGTCAAATCGTGCAATTCAACCTGCACCGTTCGCACCACCCAAACCAGTGTTCGAAGTGCCCAAGGATACTTCCGCCCGTTGTACCTCATTCACTGTTGCACTATTCAGCACGTCGTTCACCTGTGGCTCATTCAACCGAATGCCCTCAACTTGTTCATGTGGACACCCTCGCATGCCCTTGCTTGTTCAGTCGTTCAGCCTGGCGCGCTCACACACCCTCGCCCGTTCACTCGTTCGGCTCAGCACCCTTGCACGTTCGCTCGTTTGGCCCGTCACCCTCGCACACCCTCGCTCAAACGCCTTCGAATGACTTCGCCCGAATGTTCACCCGTTCGGTCATTCGGTCTAGAATCCTCACACACCCTCGCTCAAATGACTTCACACAACCTTGCCCGATCATTCAGAAAAACGCCCTCAAATGCCCTTGCCCGGTTATTCGGCCTCGCACGCCCTCACACAGTCGTTCAGCCCGTCGCCCTCACATGCCCTTGCACAGTTGTTCAGCCTGACGCCCTCGCACACCTTCACATGACCTGCGGCTCTGTTTTCTGTGTTTATCCCAACTCAGTGTTTCGGCCCAAGAGTCCACCTACACCTTGCTAAACTTCAGTTCTCTCCAAGTTAGCTCACCCTCTAGCTCACATGAACACTTGGAAACTTTCTTGAATGATTCTTGCCAACATTCACTCTTTACTTATATAGCAGTTGGTCCATCGTTTGGGGTGTCAACTCACCAAGCCGATCCACCATTTCATCCAACTCGCCCCAGCTTCGCGTCCGCCCATGGTGTGGGCGCCCATGTGCGGGACTGCCTCACATATAAACTTTCCACCACCCAACACTTAGTCATTTTCACAAGATGACTTCGTGTCGCATGTTTCCTTCATTCGGTTAGCTCATCGCACCATTCGCACGTGCCCTCAACTCGTCGTTCAACCGCCCAACTTGTCACTCGCCCGTCGTGTGCCCGTGCCAACTCCCATCGACCCATCAGTTAAACGCACCCACCTGGCATGCTCGAATCATGGGATTGACATACTTCCCCACTATAAACGGTTGTCGTTCTTGACAACACCATCATACGACATTGCAAAGTGTTGCTAGCTCCAACATCTAAAGATGCCCATGCTGCCTACCTCTGCTCTACCATCACACAAACCATAAAGGCTTATGTCTCCATGAATCGGAAAGTCTCCTCAATCCATGATCATCAACCACATCCATCGCAATCCCCACATGTTGCTCTCACTATGGAAAGCTGGTCCCTCCAACTCAAGATACATGCTTACTGCAACATATCGTGTCAACCTCATCATGTATCACCATCATGTGAACTGCTACCATGATACTCCAACACAATGCTAACACATTTCTCTAGACTTCTGGACCCCATGATTTGAACTAGTCGGGTAGCCAGTCCAACTGTCACGCTCAAACCATGAGAGTGCGCATCCTCATGCCATCATTATTTATTTCTCAGACTCTTGTCACAACATCGACTCGATCAAGAAGCCATCTCCATCTAAGTAAGCCATGCCCGAGTCCATGAAGTAAAATCCATCTCATCTACAACTTACTGTCCATGATGTTTGGTGTCAATGTGTTGCATGAAATTAGCCACATCTATCCAACATCATCATCCATATCTGTAAAAATCCATCTCCTCAAAATGAAGAGATCCTCTCATCAAACCCGACTCTCGATGTGCCACATCTAGGTACATGAAGCAACCTCCATCATATCTGCAATGTGCCATCCCTCAAGTCTGTCGTAGAAACAAGTATACACCTGTTTCATCTCCCATGTGTTTCCCATAATTATAGACCAACCAGATCCCATGTATCAAAAGTGGTTAAGTCTCGGCTCAACCCATGCCCAAGTGTTGCCACCAAGGCATCATCATCATTGCAACTCCATCACTCCAGAGTGTCTCATATTGATCCTCCACATCAAGTCACTCTCTCAAGCACATCCATACATGTACTCAAAAGTATGCATCCCATACTGCATCAAAGTCCCTAACCTCAGCTCCTTAATGCATTAGATCTTCCAAGTCCACCATAATATGAAGTCCCCAAAAGTCACAACCTCATGTCATCATGACCTCCATGAGTCATCTCCAACCAACATCCCAGCAGACATACATTTCTCAGCCCAAAGGTCTCTGTAAGATGCCTCAGCCCTCCATGTAGTAGGAATGCTCCATAATCTGCTCACAAATCCAACCAGTCCGTGGCCTTATTGTACAAGAGTGCACAACATCCCCATTGGCTCATAAATAAAACATCTCCATGTCACATCAGCAAATCCACCTACACAACATCCTTGCCTTGGTACTCCTCATTTGATGCCCATAAGTGACACCTCTACAAGAGCTCCTGCATAATGTCCTTGCATAAGACTGCCATGCTCCATGTCTCCAACTCGATGTCCATGACTCAAGTTGCCTATGTTGTCCAACTAAGTAGACCCATCACAAAAATCAGTCATCCTCATCCAAGACTACAATCCAGTCTAGTGAACTCAGTCACCCAAACCATATCATCATCAAGTCATGAGTCTCTTCCATCATAGCTCTCTTACTGAAGGTTCCACCAAGACTTCCTCTTGGTCTCGGCCATGAGAAGTTCACCCAAGTATCATCATACCTCAAGTGTGTGCCCTTCTCCAATCTATCCATGAGTCATCCCGGGCACTCAGCCAATTTCTCCATGTGGCTAAAGCATGAACCATTCCTCTGCAATGATCATTACGTTCCTCCCTTGTCACGGGCATTTGCACCTTTTTCCATAAGGTCACAAACAACCCCAACAAGCTCTGCAACTGTTAATGGTCCTTGCCTCTCCATACAAGGCTTCATCGTAGACATCCATGGTAAGATCCTCCATCGCATCGACAAATTGATTTTTCCCTTCCCTGCATATGGTCCATCTACTAGAAGCTCGAATGAAACACAAGTATCAGTAGTACTTACTTCATCATGAGGCTCCTCCATGTGAGTATCCTCATCCACCAATGTCTGCAAAATGCATGATCCTTGTCCAACTTGAACAATTCAAGTTCATCCTCCATTGTTGTCATATCTGCAACATCCTCAAAAATCATGACTTCCTCTTCTTCGTCATCGCAATCTACAGCTACATCCTGCTGCATTGCCCAACTAAGTCGAATAAGTTTGTCTTCAACATTCCTTTCCAAGACTTCAAGTTCATCTCGACTCTGTGGGTTCTCTTCTGTCATCCGCTTCAACTTGTATAAGTTCAGCAAGAGTCTCCCTTCGCATTCTTCCAAACCTACCATGTCTTGTTGTTCAGCTTGGCCCAAGCATGATGCTTCAACCCTGCTAAACCTGTCACGAAGTATAACGCTTCTTTTTCAAATCTGAATCACCTGCCACGAATGTCAAGTATTTAGTTTTCTTCGTCACGTATCAGTATCTCCAATACCACCTATCACACCCCTACACTGGCGGTACTCTTCCAACCACACTATAGGAGGTGTGGCACCACCTACCACTTTCCTTTTAACAATACTTGTGATCGTGGACTACGCCTACTTTCTATACTTAGTTTATTTTTCAACTTTCCTAAGTATACTTTCATTAACATAGTGAAAACGTTCTTACATCATTCATGATTATTATCTTTTAACATATATGTACAATAGATAATAAACCGGGAGGGGTAACTCCCTGAAATATGAGTCTGCCCTATAATATCAATACTTCACAAAATATTCAATTTTAATGTCTTTGCAGGAAACCCCAAGTTTCCTTGGTACAATATCTATCAAATCATGCAAGTTGGCCTGCACCGTTCGCACCACCCGAACCATCGTTCGGAGTGCCCAAGGATACTTAGAATGGATGCATACCTTGAGAGATTAGGCTTCATGAAGAGTTATATTGATCCGAACAGTTATATTAAGGTTTTGAAGGGTGAACTGGTAATCATTCTTCTGTATGTAGATGATATTCTCTTGATAGGTGTAGAAAGTCCAATTGAAGAATGTAAGAAGCAATTAGAAACAAAATTTTACATGAAGGATCTAGGGATGATCCATTACTATTTGCGACTAGAATTCTAGCAAGGACCTGATGAGATTTATCAGGGTCAAGACCCAAGCGAAGTATGTGATGAAGAAGTTGAAGAGGTTTGAAATCATGGATTTCGAACCCAAAGGTAACTACTTTGGAGATATATCTCAACATTTGGTTTATGAATATTACTAAAATTATTCTAGAAGATTCCATGGAGGTTAAATTCCTAATATCCACCTCATAGTTATTGATAATTAAATTAAAATTCATAAATCCCTTTTCCAAAATAGACATGCCTATTGCCTTAATATTTTTTATTTTTTACTTATTTATCTGATTAAATGTTTATTCAATATTAATATCAATCCATTCCTAATTTATAATGTTGAGGATAAAATACCTCTCTTAACTTGTCATTATAAAATATTCCTTCCATTTTACTTTAATTTTAAAAACTTTAAACTAAAAAGAAATGAATAAATTAATTTAATGGAAATATTGTATTTTAGTAAAAATGGAACTTTCATCCATTAATAAATTCTATACCTTTCATTGTGTTCTATTGTAAAGTAAAAACCAAAACTTATTTTTAAAATGTAAAGACACTTATTTTTAAATAAAAGTATTCAAAATAGTCAGGCATTAATGAAAAAGGAAAAAAATAAATTTACATTTTTTTTTTAAACATATATACTAGTTCAACTATATTGAATAGTTGGTAAAAATCTTTAGATATCAATCCAAATGAAAATTCTTCCATTTTTTCTCTAGAGAATTTTTTATTTGTAAATATGATTTATTACAATACCATGATTTGTCAATACCACATGCCCATAAAATTGTAACTCACTTCATATAACACTTGTTTATATAAGATTTTTATTTAATTAATGAAAGAACTTAATGAGAATGATAAAAATAACATAATTTCTTAGGAGATAAATCTTAATCTTTTATATGTGTACGTTACAATTAATGCTCTCAAAATTATATAGAGGCTAAAATAAACCATCCACCTAATAATTATTCATGATTAAATTAAAATTTTAAAATTCCTATTTTAAAATAAGTACACTTAAATACACTTATCAATAATAAATTTTAAAGCATCCCTTTCATCAAAATAAATAACACCTCATTCATTTGATTTTTACTACGCTAGTTTATAATTGTATAGTAGAGGAATTTCAATAGTTAAAAATGACTTACGTGATACGTGTCTAATATTTTGTTTATGGCTTCATTTTTTTGTTTGTTAAGTTGTCTAACCTTTGGCTAGATAAATCTCAACCCACGAGTATTTAAGTCGTTAAAATCAGTCTCATTGGCACCTGACATCGGCCACACTAGCCCTTAACATGATTGGATTTTTTCCCACTGAATTTGAATCGGTGACCTTCACATTATGAAGTGACTTAATAATACACCCCATCACCCTCTATGGTGACATTTACATCACAAAGTGACTTAATAATACACCCCATCACCCTCTATTCTACACCCCATGAGACATGTATATGCCTTTATTATTTTATTTTTAATTATATAGATGAAAGCTTACATTGTTGAAAAATGATCTTGCTATACTTAATATTTGATGTCCATTTGTGGTGTGTTTGATTCATTCATAGTTACATGTCTTGACCTTAACAAATGATATTTATAATGGATTTAAAGGTGTATTTATAATATTAATAAATGGAGTTGTCTTTAAGTGCGACTTTTGGACTTCTCGGGGTATTTTTGCTCAGAATACGGTGAAAAAATTTGTGGTGAAATATTGATTTGTGTTTTTTAAACTAGTTTTTTTATTACCTATAAAGATTCTGGTAGCACTTCGTAATTCCTCCAGGCTCAGGAGAGCAACCCAAAGGTAACCATCAACCACTTTAAAACTGGACTCTAACCCTTCGAGTTTCAAAGAGGGCTTTCTCTATATGGATCTTCAGTCACTTAGATTTTAGGCTAGGTATTAAGATCAGAGAGAAATATGTTTAACAGTTTGATGGCAAGGAAGAGGGAAAATCCATTAGGCATGAAGTCATATGGACTTAATGATTTTCAGTAATATGATGCAGAAAATGAGGAATCCTCAGACATGGGCAAGGTAGGAAATCCATATGGTTTTTTTTGTCAAATTTCATTGTAGAGAGGTGATAAAAGGAGTAGTGAAATTGATAACATATAAATCATCTAGATGAGGATGAATTTTAGATACTACAATGGAAGAAAAACACTAAAATGTTCACTTAGCCATAACAGAGCAGCTAAAACTGAATCCGAAAATAAAATTTTATTAACTAAACATTGACCACATGACATTTAAGCATGACAATAACATACGATAATGAAACAAAAACATGATATAAATATCTCCATAAGAGACTAACACATGAATCCCTGAAAAAGTAGACTTTAGCCTTCATCATTCTCTGAAACTTTTTGATGCAAATATACAATGCTCAATGTCTTCTCTATCAAACCTTGACCAACCAACCTTTTACACACTAAAATTTATGAAATATATAAAATTAACCCATCCTTGGACTTAGGGGGTTGAGCTCAGCCATATCCCCAAATAGAGAGTTAGTTACATTATATTTAGAAGCTACCTTTTAGGAAATAGGGACTGAATTTATGGAAAATAAGGGTCCAAATTAGATCATATCTTTCAAATAATGATATATGTTACAAAACCGAATGTGGATTTTTTAGATGAGCTAGTTATTGAGAGAAACCTCTCTCAGTTTTCAAAAATTGTTCTCCATCTCATCGTAATCCACACCTAAGGAGCATGACTAAAATAGGAAATGACGAAATCTGGAAAATAGCCTGTAAAGATTCATTTGAATATTCCAATATATGACACCTGTGGAGAAATTGAAGGAGTTTTCTATTATTTAGCTTGTATTTGACAAGAAAACATTTTTTTTTTCAAGATTCTTCTCCATTTGTTCAAAATACGATTTTGAAGTTAACTACTAAAACAACAAAAAATGCAAGAAATCCCCTGTAACCAAAATGCAACAAGTTCATCCTTCACATACTTCTGACCATCTCCTGTACTTATGAATGTGTGAAACAGGTGGAAGACAACTCTTGAATCATCAAATACCTATTAGAAAACATTTTTCCAAATTTCAAACCTTGCTTCTTGAAAATCACCACCTACAACAAAAGCACAACAAGAAAGCACAACAAATTTCATTTGCATGGGTTTGACCAAGTATTGAAATATATGACTGAGAAAAATAGTTGGTAGATGATGTTTATAACCTCATGAACCCTCTTTGAAAATCAACATATGAAAAGAAGTGCAAAATCATTAGTGCAACAAAGAAGTAATAGATGTGAAACTGACTAGCTGAGTGCCCTCTTGAACATTTTGAGATATATTTTGAGGTATTAAACTCAAAATGAACAAGAAAAACAAGCTTCTAGAACCTTGAGGTTTTCAAGGTGCAAGAAACCATAGCAACTGTGAAAGTGCAACACAAAGGCGAAGCACAACAATAACTTATGGTGATAATGATATGATGAAGTATTTGATGTGGCTTTGCAATTGACTTGAAAAGACACCATTGACTTGTTCCAATGATGAGAAAACAAGGACCCACTACTATCTTCACTCATGATTTGGATAACACATTACTGTAGGCTTACTAAACCTAGACTTTTTAAGACTTTCACAACTTGAAATTTATTTACCAATCAAACTTTAGTATATCCTATTGACACTAAGACTTGATCTCAATGAGATCATAATAACACATTACAAATTGACCAAAATAATAAAAAAAACTAAGCTTCGTTTTGACTACTATAACATAAGGCACTAAGAGATTCAACGCTGTGAAAAAACCTTGATGCAATTCAATTATGCAGAGATCATTAGTGAAACTTGTGATTTCAGTAAATCCCTACAAAATTCTAAACAAATTAAATAAGAAAATAAACCCATTTTTTTTCAAAAAATCTCTCTTAACCAGTGATATTTAAAATATTTATAATGGATTTAAAGGTGCATTTTTAATATTAATAAAAAGTGAGTTGAAATTTAATAAGTGATATTTATAATGGAATTAAAAGTGTATTTTAATATTAATAAATCGTATTTTTAATATTAATACATTAAATTTAAATAATAACATTTGTATTAAAAATTTGTATATTTCAATGTTGATGTTTTCATAAAATTTTGTTTATTCAAAATTCAAATATACCTATAGTAGTTATATATTATACAAATATTATAACATCATCTATGATGTGAGTCTCCCCAACTTGCATAATATCACCTATGATGTGAATCTCCCCACATTAACTTGGCATTAACGAGTAGTCTCCAAGACCACCAATGCCAGCATAGCTGAACCATATAGTGCAAGTATCATCCAATAGAGTATAAAGTTGTATTGAATTTCATTGTGAAGGTCTTGACAACCCACACCTTGCTCTGCTTGATCATTGGGTACTTTACTGAGACAAGAGTTTGATGCCTTTGAATATTTAATTGGGACCATAGCAGTTTCATTACATATCCATTGTTCAATAGAGCATGGAGTATGTAGTAGCAACTCTAACACTCGCTCTCTTAGTAATTATTTTTTTCAAAATGAACTACAGGGATGGATTATGTGCACCTCTACCTGCAACGATGATTGGTTTCATGATCAATTTGAGACGCCTCAAAACATACAGAATAGCTTTCCCTACCTTCATTAATGTTTTTACCAGCAATGGCATTGAGCATGGAGTATGTAGCAGTTATTGTTAGAATAGGGAAATAATGAAAAAAGAAACTAGACACATTCAGTTATACATTGACCAAGAAAAGAAACTAAAACCAAACACACCCAAATAGACACATAGGATTTACATGGTAAAACCTTGAGAGGTTGTCAAGGAAACATCCAGGAGGCAAGGGATTGGAATCTCTATTAATTCAACAATGATTCTCCATGATTACATTTCTCAGGCATTCACTAGTTTTATATCTGCCTCCTCTATTACATAACCGCTATTTCGCTATAGAACAAACTAGTTACAATTTTACCCAATTTTACATAATCCGTTGTCAAACTTCCAACAAAATCCACCTTGACAAAAATTTTCCTAATCCCTTGCCCATGCCCATTCATCATCTTTTCTGCAAGCCAAGAGAAGCTAAACACCATCACAGCTTCTCTACTGTATCTGGCTTTGTGAATATGTCTGCACAATTCTCTCGCATATGGACCTTTTGAAGAGCTACTTTTCTGCCATCAATCACATGTCTCAGAAAATGATACCTTACATCAATGTGCTTGGTTTTGCTGTGATAAGCAGGATTTGTAGCCAAGTGAATATCACTTTGACTGTCACAAAGTACATTCACTTTCTCCTGCATCCTTCCAATCTCATTGAGCAGACCCTTTAACCAAATTTCTTCTTTACTGGCATCTGGAGCAGCTATATATTCAACTTCGGTAATGGACAACACAACTGTTTCTTGAAGCTTTGACATCCAACTAATTGCTCCACCTCCAAGAGTAAAGAGATAACTTGTGTAGATCTTATGTTTTCCAAATCACCTACATAGTCAACATCTACATATCTGCAAACTAATCCTTCACTACCATTAAAGACGATGCAATGGTCACTTGTGCCTCTTAGATATCGAAGCACCCATTTCACTTCTTGCCAATGTTCTTTACTTGGATTTGCCATGAACCTGATGACAACTCCAACTGCATGTGAAATGTCAGGTCTTGTAGATACCATCGCATACATGAAGTTGCCTACAACATTTTCATATCGTACATGAGACATATACTACTTTTCTTCATAAGCTCTAGTATTCAAAACCGAAGAAATCTTAAAATGGGAAGCTAGTGGAATATTAACAGGTTTCACATTGTTCATAGAGAACTTTTCAAGTACTTTCTCCACATACTTCTGTTGTGATAACAAAAGCTTACCATTTTTCCTGTCTCTGTGTATCTCCATGCCCAAGATATTTTTTACTGCTCCAAGATCCTTCATATCAAACGTCCTAGAGAGTTGAGCCTTTAACCTATCGATTTCTTCCATGCTTTTGCTTGCAATAAGCATATCGTCAACATACAAAGCTAAGATAATGAATATGCCATTGAAACTTTTGAAGTATACACAATGATCATACTCACTTCTTATAAAGTTTTGGTTCACCATGAAGGAATCAAACTTCTTGTACCATTGGTTGGGAGACTACCTCAGACCATACAATGATTTCCTGAGCTTGCAAACTACTCTTCTGTTGCGACCTTGTACAAAACCTTCTGTTTGTTCCATATATATCTCTTCATTAAAATCACCATGTAGAAAAGTTGTTTTAACATCCAAATGTTCTAACTCAAGATTAAGTAACGCAGTTAGTGCCAACACAGTACAAATAGAAACAAGTTTTACAATTGGAGAAAAAATCTCATGAAAGTCTGTACCTTCAACCTAAGAATACCCTTTTGCTACCAGTCTCGCCTTATACCTTTCGATACTTCCATCAACTTTTCGTTTCAATTTGAAGACCCACTAGCATTCAACAACACTTCTGCCTTCAGGAAGCTCTACAAGATCCCAGGTATTGTTCTTGGCTAAGGAATCCATTTCTTCTTCCATAGCCGTTTTCCATTTTTCGCTATCTGTATCATCACTGCTTCCTGATAACAAGAAGGTTCCCCATCTTCAGTAATCAAAGCTATACACAATGATCATACTCACTTCTTATAAAGTTCTGGCTCACCATGAAGGAATCAAACTTCATGTACCATTGTCTGGGAGACTGCCTCAGACCATACAATGATTTCCTGAGCTTGCAAAATAATCTTCTACTGCAACCTTGTACAAAACCTTCTGGTTGTTCCATATATATCTCTTCATTCAAATCACCATGTAGAAAAGTTGTTTTAACATCTAACTATTCTAACTCAAGATTAAGTAACGCAGTTAGTGCCAACACAGTACGAATAAAAACAAGTTTTACAACTGGAGAAAAAAAACTCATGAAAGTCTATACTTTCAACCTGAGAATACCCTTTTGCTACCAGTGTCGCCTTATACCTTTCGATACTTCCATCAACTTTTCGTTTTAGTTTGAAGACCCACTTGCAGCCAACAACACTTCTCCCTTTAGGAAGTTCTACAAGATCCCATGTATTGTTCTTGGCTAAGGAATCCATTTCTTCTTCCATAGCCGTTTTCCATTTTTCGTTATCTGTATCATCTACTGCTTCCTGATAACAAGAAGGTTCCCCATCTTCAGTAATCAAAGCAAAAGATGAAGCAGAATCTTCATACCTTTTGGGATTTTTTCTTTCCCTTGTAGACCTTCTTAGAGTGATTGGTTTCTAAACTGGTTCAGAATCTTCAATGGCTTCCTTTGTGTCTTCAACACCTTTTTCTCCAGAAGTCTCTCCTTCCTTCCGACTATCACTGAAAGGTCTAGCCTCCAACTGAACTCGTTGATTTGGCGATACCTGTTCCTGTTCAATTCTTTCAACATTTGATTTTAAAAGAGATGATTCATCAATTGTTACATCTCTACTAATGACTATCTTCAACAATGTAGGATCCCACAACCTATATCCTTTCATTGCATAGTCATACCCAACAAAGACATAACATTTCGATTTTGGATCTAATTTTGAACGCTGATTTTTTGGAATAAGAGAATAAGCATCACAACCAAATATCCTCAAATGTGAATAATCACAAGACTGACTTGTCCAAACTTCTTCAAGAATTTTACAATTAATTGCTACTCAAGGTGATCTGTTAACTAAATAACAAGCAGTAGATACTGCTTCTACCCACAACTCCTTTTGCAAGTTAGCATTGCTGATCATGCTTCTGGCTCTTTCCATAAGAGTCTAATTCATACGCTCAACAACACCATTTTTCTGAGGAGTATAAATAGTAGTTTTGTGTCTAATAATTCCCTCATCCTTACAATATTGTTCAAATTCAATTGAAGTGAACTCACTACCATTGTCAGTTCTTAAACATTTAATAGATTTGCTTGTTCTTTTCTCTACCATTGCTTTAAATTGTTTAAAGACATTTAATACATCAACTTTCTTTTTTAGCATAAAGACCCAAACTTTACAGTAGAAATCATCAATAAACGTTAAAAAATATAGAACACCTCCATATGATAGAACAGGGGATGGTCCCCACAGATCATAATGAATATATTCTAAAACATATTTACTATTATGATTTCCAACTTTAAATCTTTGTTTACACTGTTTTCCATACACACAATGTTTACAGAAATCTAACTTTAAGGATTTTAGATCGGGAAGAGATTTACGTTTCATCAGTATCTGAAGACCTTTCTCGCTCATATCACCCAAACGTTGATGCCATAGACGAGTACCTACTTCTTCCTTTTCTGACGCAACCACTGCTTCACTGACCTGAGAACTTCCTTTTAACCTGTAAAGATTTCTGACCTTTTCTGCTTTCATAACCACTAGGGCTCCTTTAAAGACTTTCAAGAGGCCATCGTGACCTAAACTTATAACCATCTGAATCCAACACTCCCAAAGAAATAAATTTTTTCTTTAAATCAGTTACATGTCTAACACTAATTAATGTTCTAACTGTGTTATCATACATCTTAATCGTGATATCTCCCATCCCAACAGTCTTACATGACACATTATTACCCATAAACACAGAACTACCGTTTACATTTTCATACGAAGTAAACTAATTTTTATGTGGGCACATGTGATGAGAAGCACCAGAGTCTAACAACCAACTATCTAAACCCTGAGAGACATTACATTTAGGTGAAGTTTCATCTATCTTACATAATTATTCCGCAGATAAAACTTCGTCTATCATACCTTAATCGACCTGATTTGCTTCCTTCTTCGGGTTATCGGATTCCTTTCATTTCCAATAGTCTTTCTTCAAGTGTCCAATTTTATTGCATTGCCAACATTTTTCCTTACACTTCTTTCCCTTCGATTTCAATCTGGAAGACCCCCTTGGTTTTTCTCCTCTTTCCTTTGAGCATCCTCTAGCTACCATGGCTTCTGATGCAGCTGTTTCAGTACTGGATTTCTTTCGTACTTCTTCAGACATGAGAGCTCCCACAACTGATTCAAACTTCAAAGAGTCAGTAGTGCTCAAGCTAATTGAAGTTACAAAGTGATCCCATGATTCGAGCAGAGAACACAACAAGGTTATGGCTTTATCTTCTTCCTGAATTTTAACTTCCATATCTGTTAATTGACATATAAACGTATTAAAAAACATTCAAATGTTCTGCAATGTTTGAACCTTCTTTCATTCAAAGACTGTATAACTGTCTTTTCAGATAAATTATGTTGGTTAATGACTATTTCTTATAGAGTTTTTCTAGTTTTCCCCACAATCTGGAAGTTGTAATCTCTTCAACAATATTGAAGAGAACTTCATCCACTAGGCATAACCGGATGGTACTGAGAACTTGGGCATCCAAGTCCTCCCAGTCTGAAGTAGTCATGGTTGCAAGCTTCTTAGTTGCCCCATCCAATGCCTTGTGCAACCCTTGTTGCACAAGCAGATCCCTAACGTTCAGTTTCCAAAGAGCAAAATTGCTCTTTCCGGTGAATTTCTCCACCTTGAATTTTGCATTCGACATCTTGGCCATTTTTCTAGGGTTTCAATCTTCAGCCTAGGGTTTTTCCTTTTCAAAAAATAATCTTAGCCTTTGAACTAGGGTTTATTTTTTTTCTTTCTTCAAAAAAATTAAAAAATAATTCCCCAAAACAAAACTTGGATAGGTTTTTATAAAAAAAAAAAACCTCTGTTTTCTTTCCTTCAAAACACATCCACCACTTTATTTTCCACAACTTTCTGGGAAAAATAATTTATTAAACAAAAAATTTCTCTCAAATTTAACCAAAAAAAATACTCGGATCCAGCATGCAGATCTAGTAGCACTTCTGGCAACAACTGTGGCAGCGAACATGACGGGGTTATGGCAGTGACTCCACGGTTTCTTCCTCACAATCATATGGCTCTGGATGCAGAGATTTTGGTCTTCACAGAGATGGTAGTGGCTTTGGTATTTGCAACTACTCGGCAGTTCCTCCTCACGTAGAGAAGCACGTAGCCTCTTTAGGCTCCTTCACGTCACGCAGCTTCCTCTCTTTCATGCAGCAGAGGCAGAGATATTCAATGCATGACCAACACCACGCATTGATAGATCTGGCATGCAGAGGCAGTATTCACCACCATGCAGTATGCCTTCCTCGGTCTTTGGTATGCAATAGCACCACGGTTCCGGACACAGCCAGCAATGGCTCGGCCTCCTCGCTGCCTCACTTCTTGATAGCCTGAACAGGGCCAGAAATAGGCTCCATGCAGACTCCTTGACAGTTGCACATGCAAGGTTTTATGTTGCACACAACCTTCCAAGCCAGCAACAACTCCATTGGCTAGCACGCAGTCTTGTCAGCTATGGATTCCTTTCTCGACGGTTTTACGCAGCGCTTTGTTTTTTTTTTCACAAACATTCGCCTTGTATTCAATGTCAGTGCTCCATGGGACTCTGGATAGGGGCAGGCTACACTGCTTGCTACACTTCTTTCTCAACAGATGTTGCCAGCTCTAGCTTCCTTCCTCGACAGTTTTACACAACCCCTTTTTTCGACAAACATTCACCTCCAACTCGCTTTGATACCATTTGTTGTTAGAATAGGGAAATAATGAGAACAGAAACTACACACATCCAGTTATACATTGACCAAGAAAAGAAACTGAAACCAAACACATGCAAATAGACACATAGGATTTATGTGGTAAAACCTTGACAGGGTGTCAAGGAAACATCCACGGGGCAAGGGATTGGAATCTCAATTAATTCAACAATGATTCTCCATGATTATATTTCTGGGGCATTCAATATTTTTATACCAGCCTCCTCCGTTACATAACTGCTATTTTGGTATAGAACTAACTAATTACATTTTTACCCAATTTTACATAATTCGTTGTCAAACATCCAACAACAACAACTCTAACACTCGGTCTCTTAGTAATTATGTTTTTCAAAATGAACTGCAGTGGTGGAGATGGATTATGTCCACCTGTAGCTGCAAGGATAGTTGGTTTGACGATCAATTTGAAATGGCTCCCTGAATTTCTTCTTGATCATCATAGATGCCACAAAACATACAGAATAGCTTTCCCTACCTTCAACAATGTTTTCACCACCGATCCTGTAAACGTGGAGCATATCCTGAGATCGAATTTTCCAAACTATAAGGTCAGCTTTCTGCTTTACGATTGGTTTAGGTATCTAAGTATTTTTGTTCTCATATTCTTTACCTTTTTTTATCTTTAGCATGACCTTTTCAAAGACTTTCTCCAAAATTCTATTTTCAACGTTGATGGGGAGCTAAGGAGACAACAGAGGAAATTCGCTAGATGTGCAGTTTCTGATCATATCCTTCCGGATGGATTCAAAGTCAAGAAAGGTGATATGGTCGCCTATGTTCCTTACTCTATGGGACGGATGGAGTACCTCTAGGGCAGTGATGAGGAGTTTAGGCCTGAGAGATGGCTTGAGGGTGGAATTTTTCAACCCGAATCACCATTCAAGTTTACTGCATTTCAGGTAAATGGCCTAACCATGACATTTAGTCTTCTGAGAAAAGTGGCTATGACACTGCGTTGAAATCATTAACCTCTATAGTTTGTTTACAAGCTGGACCTCATATTTGTATGGTCAAGGATTTTGTATACTTGTAAATGAAGATTGTCGCGGTTGTGCTTTTACGTTTCTTCAAATTTGAACCTTTTGAAGGAATGGCAGTGACATATCATCTCTCGCTTACGCTCGGTATGAGTATGGATGGTTTAAGAGTTTCTCATCACAGTAAGGCACACTGCACACTGAAGACTTTCATATGGTGTACACATCTCATTGGTGTTTTAACATGTTCAGATATTATGTAATTGAAGGAATCTATTATACTGAGTCATCTGAAATGAACCATGACGCTACGAATATGAACACGTACTAAGTGCCGAACAATGCTTCAATAAATTCAGTACTCATCAAACAAGATATTAATGTTTAAAGGAAAAAAATATGTGGATTCTTAAGTAACATTCGTATGTGAGAGTTACTAAGTCACTTTTTCCATGATACTTATTTGGAGAATCTGTATTATAGCCATGTTTTCATTTAAAGTAATACGAAAACGTGATGTTTTTTTGTTTCCCTGGTATCAAAGTCCGTATAAACCAGCATTGGGGGCCGTGAATAATATGGGCACGTTGGCGGCCTTCAATAATATGGACCTAACCGGTTCTTCAAGATTGTTTCTCTCTCTTTTTTTCCTAGTTTTTTAATTGATATTTTTTATTATCACACAAAAAAACATAATTACAACTTGTAATTATGTTGATAGGTGTCTCCCCTATTAAAATTGGGCATTTTAATTTTTTTGTTAATTAAAAATTTTGATGGAATAATGTAATTTGAAAGGTGTCAACATATTCTGGTCATAACCACTAAATCAATAAATAAAATACATAATCTAACCTTTTTTTGCATATTTAAATCAGGTGTTTAAACCATGTTTAAAATATTTTTTTTAACAAATTACAATTAAAAATTTACTATAATTGTCATTAATAACCACTTATAATAATTAGTGAGAAATAAATTTAAAACTAAAATTTCAAAACATGAATGGAATGAGAAACCATTTGCGTCTTCGCATTCTGAAACGTATCTCCATGCCTATTGTGAAACTTATGATCGTGGAAGAGTTAATTAGAGTTACGTGGTTGCTCATGTCCATGTTGCGTCGGTTTAATTGTCACTGTTGGAAAAGACACACTTCATGTTGTAAGAAGGTAATTCCATTTGTATGTTACTGGTAAATGGTGACATGTGTGCATTACTTGTATCCGAACCATTTTAACTTCATTACTTAACACCTCTACTCGCACAAACAAATATCAGACCATTAATCAACAAAGGTAGCATTTTAAATGATAGGTGGGGTTTTACTATTATATAAACAATATAATTCTTAAAAAATAAGTGGGCAGGCTGGCCACACTAGAATTTGTGACTCATCTGTAAATTGTAGAGGGCATGAATTACACTGTCAGAGATGGTCCTCCACTAGCCACAATAGAATTTGTGAAGTCCAAATGAAGAGAAGTAGGAGGACGTTGTAGCGGTTGTGCGTCAAGTTATGTAAGGGGAGAAAAGGCATTATGTGGCCATCACCTTTTTATGAATTTTTCTTTCAATTCTCTATCTTTAGTGTTCTGTTTATTTTAATTACACATACCAAGCTGGTAGAGTCGTGCTATTTCAAACAAATTTTGAACATTAATGTTTTAGTGTGAATTTAGGGTTTTTAAGTGAATAGTGTTTCATCATGTACATTTTATTCTTGTCACTGTGGTTGTCGATCAAGATTATCCATCACATTCTTATGGACTTTTGGTGCTCAACTATTAGTTTTCAACAAAAATACCAATGTCGTACCATTAACTTTTTGAATCCAAGGAAGACTTATATTCTATCATTACTTTTGTAGATTAGGGCATTGTTGCATTCTTTTTGTTATGAAACAATATTTTTTTCTTATAAATAATTTCACATTTTTATGTATATCAATGGAATAAAATAGAAAATTCCAATCATATTATTATTTATAATTTTTATTTTCACTTGTTATGTGATTAAGATTGTTAGTATGTATTATAAGTACAGGTTTTTAAATTTCGCAAGGTTTGAAAGTTAAGCAGATACAACTAACAATATATTTTTCTTATAAATAATCCTGCATTTTTATGTATATCAATTGAATTAAATAGAAAATTCCAATCATATTATTATTTATAATTTCTATTTTCACTTGTTATGTGGTTAAGATTGTAGGCATTTATTATAAGTACATGTTTTTAAATTCGGCAAGGTTTGGAAGTTGAGTGGACACAACTAGAAAGGGAGATCAAAATTCTAAAAGTTGAGAAGCACGCCCTTTTGTATAAGACGTTCATGTTTAAGGGTTTGGTTGAAAATCCAAATTTCTAATATCCCACTTAAAATGAATTTATTTAAACCATTTAATCAAAATATCACAAATATGTGTTTATTCATGCTGTGAGTTTTCATGCCCAGGACACTTCGTATGACCATGCTCGCTGCCATTATTTCAAACACTGTTACATTGAAGGCTCCATCGATTTCATCTTTGGTCACGGCATTTCCCTCTACGAGGTAATCACTAACTGATATCGTCCCTGAAAAGCCGAATGGTTCGTTCAATAAAAAAAAACTCTAATATTGTCTCGTTGATCATTTACCTAGGGGTGCAACCTGCACCGAATTCGCGATACCTATAGCGCGGTGACAACGTAGAAGTGGGAGAAATCGAACAACCACATCGGGTTTTCATTCTTGAGATCTAAGGTAACAGGGTTCGGAGCTTTCTACCTAGGGCGGGTGTGGGGTTCCTTCTCCCGCATGATTTTCGCTTATATGGAAGCCATCATTCTGTCGACCGGATGGCATGGCATGACATGGGAGACCCCAAAAGACAAACATGGGTATTATAGATTTCACCCGATTCATTGATTTTCAAATATCTTATTGAATATCTTTCAGATAAATCACATTATTATTTTTTGTTAACCTTTCACATCATTAATTTTCAATCTAGCACCATCTAATGTAGTTCATCATCTAAACGTTAGGGTGCTTTAGAACTTTATCTAACTATGTTTTATGTTTTATGCACAGTATAAGTGTGTGGGCCTAGAGCAAACTTCTCTCATCGCGTTTCTTGGTCCAGAGAACTGAGAGATGATGAAGTCAAGCCCTTCCTTTGAATTATTTTTCTTGATTAACATAACAGGATTAATTTGTAGCTTCTTTATTTTTACTAGTAGGAAGTGATTCATCTTCATGTCACACAAATATGACATGGATGGTGTAAACTCTTCAGTGTTTCAACTGTGTGACTGTATATATGTATATAGTTTCCCGCTTTCTCACCATAATATTTTTGCACATCCAATGGAAATATGATCATACCACCAAAAGCTTCCACTCATTCCTTCCCAAAATAAGAGGATTTTTTTCTAATGTAATTTTTTATGAAGAATTAATAAGGCTGCATGGCTTCACAAATTTCTAATGGGAGACAACATGACACCACATCCATTGTTGCACATGTGAACTTGAAATTTTGAGATTTAGAAAATATTCGTTGGTCCTTTTCCATTGTCAATATAGAATCGCGCAGAGACATAAACAAGATGTCGAGCATTTCGTTCTCCGAAAACATGATTCTTGCTAGGTGCTTTTCATTATTTTTTTAATGGGGAAACCTTTGATGGTGAATGGTAGTGTAGTGTCTGTTTCTGCGGCAAAGCACTCAACATCAAATTGAAGCGAATTAATCCAATCAAACATTGCAATGGTTTATAAAGGTTTGTTGCAACCTTCGAATCAAATTTTACAACTGTTTCAAAATATTTACATGATAATTTTAAAATTTGCAGCGATTTCAAAATATTTACATGATAATTTTAAAAAATAATTTTGTAA